>JAQFYT010003708.1:0-10254 GCA_034694925.1 Ceratophysella denticulata | reverse complement strand
AAATATTGTATTCTGAAAAGTCATTACGTAACGGTATTAAATGAAAGTTGCTCAGAGTCAAAACCGATACACCCTGTGTATTTACATATTATAGTCGAATTTATACTATCACCATGGCAAAACCTGGCAAGGGGGTGCGCGACTTTGTAGACAGGCGGTACATATAGTAAGCTTGGGCTCAGAGTTCCCGTGTGAATGACAAGCAGGGTTCTCGGCAGTATTCCCTCTTTTCCCCACTTTTGACAGTCAAAATAAGATTGATTCTGTAGAGTGAAATGATGAAAGGAAGGAGTTCAAAGGAGAAAGCGGATCTGGACGTGGTAGGTAGTCGGCTTAGAGGATGAGCTCGAAACAGAGCCCAGTTCTCGCGTATGGTAACAGCCTGACGGATACCCTAATGGAAGAACAGGGAAAGAAAAGGACCTTTTCTCACCTGTCATTAATTTTTCAGAAGAAAATAAAGGCCTCCTGTCTTCTTCCAACACCTTTCACAAAATAGTCACTTTTTCTTTCTCTCCAGAATCACTTCATAAGAGACGCCTTCCTATATTGCCCCTACCAGAATCCTTAGTTCAAATTAGGCTCTAGAGTAGAGACTACTGTGGACGCACAGATGCTCACTATTTCGATTTCTCTATTTTTTTCCTTTTTTTTTTGTAAGTCGGTGGGGGCTACTGTAGTGTTACTGTTATTTCGTCTTCTCTCCGATTGAATTGGTAATAACACCAATAACACTTTTCTCTGTGGAATGGCTATGGAAGGGTTAGAAAGGTTTTTGTTGAGCCCATTGAAAAGCAATCAACACGTTGTTTTCTCCTCTTGTTCTCCCTTCTGGAGAGACTCTGAGAGTTGAATGTACAAGTACGTCTCCCTTCCGAGCTCCTCCGTCTGGATATCAAGTCCGAGTTGGGGATCTGCGTACGTGAAGGATATAGGAGTAGTTGGAAAGATTCTTTTGAAGTATCAATCGTCAGTAACAGTAGAGCAGAACATCCTCTCAGTTCTCACATGTATCGGATTTTTTTTCCTCACAAGAGGATCAGGTTGGCACGCCACGCCAAGCCACGCCAAGACCTTTCCTTGACTTGACACAATAACAAGGGCAGGACATGGAGTTACGGTAACCCGAACAGGACCAGCCGCTATTCAACGGAACGCTTGTTGTTTTTTTTGTACTGATCTAATGTCCTATGTCCTGGACTGGGCCGATGAAGTGTGCCGTGTTGTTTGGGTTTCTGGGCTAGTGCAGAAGTAATGATATACAGAAGAGTGAGTGGAGACGACGGGATTGAAAGAGGCCAAAAGGACAGGAGATAGCCACCACCAATGATGAGACCAGTAGGTTGACTGACTCCGCGTATAATTTTTGGTAGCCGAATATGAGAGTGAAAAAAGGGTCCAAAGCCGCTCTTCTATGAGAGTTGGACGCGTTTTCTCGTACCTACGGCTTTGGATGGGGCTGTTTGGAACGGGAAGCAGGACATGCGCCTCCTTCCTTCACCCAACTTTCCCAGCCTGACTTTCACTAGTAGCCTATTCCAGCATGCTTCATCAATGCTAAGAAACTATGATTCGAAAGTTCAGTTTTGGAGTTGTTTTAATTGCTCAAAAATTGGAATTGCGGGTATCTGGCCTTGGTAATTTATTTATCGCGCTCAGTTTCTTAGTTGCTTAATTGTCTATCATAATCCGCTAATTATTTATAGATCGATGTTCCTAAGGATGATCGACAGATAAATATGTAGTTATGCATGTTTCCCCACTGGAAAATAATAGTACGAGTACTCCACTTCCTGAGTTGGATGACCTGATAAGGTGGATGCGGTAATAATGGCAATTTCAATAACTATCTACTGTACACCATACAATACAGAATTGGAGCTTTAATCTAATAAAGTAAAACTGCATGAATAGCACTTTTGAGTTGAAGACAATATCACAAAAATTCAGTTGATTACATAGGAAATCTGAACTAGCTCGGAATTTAATGGACTTCAGTCGCAGGTTGGTGCATATTTTAGATTAAATATTACTGCTTCAGATCTCAGGCAGCCGGGTGTGTATATTTTATTGTATTTTCTCTCTCAAGTGTATCCATACATGGAATATATTGCTTGACTATAGGAAAGGATAGGTTCATACGAATAGGAAAACATGTCTATATGTAGGTGGATTCAGTGCTGAATAAAGTTCCAGAGTTTTTATATTGTTGTCATTTTACTGCTTTTCTTAAGCTCCCACACATCTGCTGCACTTCATCACGGCTTCCAAGTTGTAATCTCTCGAAATTCCAGCCCAACTATCACCACCATCCTGCACTACACTCAAAATACCTCTAGGAATACAAATACAAACATTCGGACTCCCCGACTTCCTAGTCTGGAAACGTACTTGGGAGAAAATGAACTTGTAAAGTTTATATAAAAGAAGGGTAGTGAAACGACCCGGGCCATTTTATAGGGTTGGGAAATAGCAGGAAGCGACGAGGAGGAAGATTTTTCCAGTTAAAAACTTACAACTTGCAAGCTTGTGTCTCGGCTTGCAGCAAGCGAAACACTTTACTAACATATAAAGGAGGCCTTATCTGCCGAAATGGATGCAAATATCCATAACCAGGCTTTCGTTCTGGGTGATACTGACCAATTCAATTTTCTTTCTGCTTCTAGGCAACACTGTAATTGTTAGAGGTTGGTATATTAAACACTACGTAGCCTGAATTCAGTGTCAGCTTTGATAAAATTTTAGCGGCTTGGCTTATAATAATGATAAATAATAATATCATAATAATGCAATTTCTCAGTATGCGCTAATAGTGGAAACTCGTAGCAAGAAAATCAGTTGTACAATTAGGAGAATGAAGTTGAAGATGGTTCCCCAGAAGAGTCATGGAATAAAGTTATAATTTTAATTGTTCGATAAACCGAAATACTACAAGCATTGAACAAGTGCCCAAATACTGACATTTATTTGATTTTCACAAGTCCGTTGAAGTGGAACTTAACTTTGGTAAGAGTTAGAACGTTGATCACAGAATCGATGCGAGGATTAAATTGGAGCGTGTGACACGATAAACTTTTCAGCACTCTTCGCATGCATATCAGGTCTAACTATCTAGTATAAAACAACCCATAACACTGACTAACACAATAAAATGACATGATTGTGCTCTGGGAAAGTTTTTCTTCAAAGTCACAATTATCAAATCATAAACTGATATAATGACATACTTCAGCACATTCTCTCGCCGAGAAGTTTATGTCGTTATAATTTAAGTTATGTATTTCTTTCAGTAACAAGGAAACTTTATTATTGCATTTTCTAGCCGTGCTCGAAAGTTTTACATACCATGTAAAATCTAATTCAATATCTCGTCTGTTGAGCGAATTTGGGATTAATACGTAGTTGTTGGCACATACTTTAATGAAGTTTCACATTTTTATTTCGAACGTGTAACTTTTCTTCACCGTAGGTAGAAGCATACAAGGCTATTTATGGCAGGTAAAAGGTATAATTAAATCACACGGTGAAGAGATCTGCATAATTGATTGCTTAGATTAAATATTTCTGCTCGTGTGTATTTCAAGTGCCATTTGTTGTGCCAAGGGAGTGGAAGTTTGTATAAATCAACATATTTCTGATTGATGAGATGTTGAAATCGGTATACGTTGCAAATAATCAAATATGTCGGTGAATTCATTCTCATCGTACCCGGGTATTACCGTGATGACATCGGTATTGAAGCGTATAGGTACTGTGCAGTACTTATCTTCTGCCCCATTAGAATGGTACAATGAAACAAAGTATTACATAGAACTGTAGGCAGAAATGAGTCAGATCTCTCTTTCACAAAAAATTGTAAGTCACTTCCGGTTAGGAATTTGTGGTATTGAATAGCATGAGAGACACACAATAGCAGCTTATTCTTATTTTTGAAACAGCTAGAAGTTCACCACACGCAAGAGTCCTACTAACGTCCTTTGTTCCAAGAGGTACCACAAAAAAATGCTGGATTTATTTGATCCAAAATACTGACACCGCGTCTACTGTTCTCTTAAACTTTTGGTGGATATGTTTTTCTTTCAGGACTTTGGTGCTCTATTGTCCGCTTCTGTGTCAACTTATCAACTTCAGCTTCTACGTAACTACTTGAGACGGAAACAATACTTTCTATTCAACTCTACTTGGACGAAGAATATTGTTATTTACCTTAGTTACACAAAGGCAAAAAACTAGATGACATACTAACAACTATTTTATACTGCCTGTTGGCAGTTTTAAATAGTACACGAACATTTGATTTTAGATTTGACAGGTGGTAAATTCATTAATTTTGAAGAAAATTTAAAATTTCCAGGAATAGAGTTCAGGACAAGCACTATTGAAGTTATTATAAATTCATGAAAAACGCTGTATTCCCATTCCCAATTCAGCATGCACGTGCACAATCAACTGAGTTCTTTACACGGTTATTGGCAAGTATATAAATAACTATCGGAAAAATTATAATAGGTATTAGCTATAGGAAAGGCCGTCTGTCTACTTGACCAAAATTATTTATCAGTTGCAAAATTAAATTTGAGTGATGATTAAGTCCTGAATCATGACATGCCGTTATTCTAAATCATAATATACAACATTCCTCTAGAGAAATTATTTATACACAAACCCGGTTTAGTCTAATTTAATTGTGCAACCTGAGGCTTGCTTGGTTATGATTCGAGATGTAATCCACCTTCAAGCAATTACAAATCACTATTATTATTCCCACATTGAGAGGAGCTGACAATCCTGTTCGTAATTCTAAATAACCCTAAGTTCTTGAACCCCTAAATTTAGTTGTTTTCTCGGAGGAACCAGCCTACAGCAGGTCTGAGTTGACTTCATGGTTTGCTTTCTATGACACACTCACTATCATTACCTACTCCCTTCCTGCTTCCTGTACACAGTCTCCAACCCAAGTGGAACTAAATACCAAAAGCCTTTGTTCCAGATTGACATCAATTTAAAAACTTTCGTCATTCAATAACTTTCTAAAGCGCTCTATAATTTTGGTCCCTATTCCAACTTCTAGTATATTAGGAATATGAAGCAAGAACAACTGAATATAGGAAGAGTTTTCTTTGGTCAATAATACCCACCTCAAAAACCACAAAATGTAGGTCTCTAAATTTTTAACGAATAAGGAAGTCTCCACACGAAGGTTTCAATTTTCAAGAAGCACTAGTCCGAAATCAAACGTCAATTCAAGTTACAAGTTCTAAGCTTCTTAAGGAGCTTACAACCTGTAATCTGAAATCTGTAATTCCCGAGTCACTTACGAACCTCCTTCACTTTCAACTTGAATATTAAAGCAGAGAGGAGAAAGAATGATCAGAAGCGCTAAAAAGCGACGAAGCAAAATTTTATGGGATCATGTAAAAAGGCCTTGTTATCGAAAATCTGAGTCACTCAATCGTAAAGAGACGATAATTATTCTGAAGAACCTTCTTGTAGAGATAATAGTTTCAGCCTACATCAGCGAAAAGGTTCAAGAGGGTAACGGGAATGGATATACCTGTTTTTTGTTCCCTGAACCAGCCTCGCATCATATAGGTATATATGAATAGAGGTGCTTCAAATATAAAAGGTGGCAGGAAACAAGTATTGTATGTAGTACGTACTTCTAGGTTCCATGAAAAGGTATTCTCTTAAATTCCTCGACACAACCCCCCTGATAATTCAGCGAATTATTATAAACAGAAAATCCTGTCATACCAAACCAAGGGAGTCAATTTAAAATCTAGAGACAGATCTTATTCACAGATATTCGGAATTCGAAGCTTGGGTGCGGAGATGGATATATGAGGATTAATATGAGCTCCAGGATTCCGAGCCGCGACCAGACTTCCATTATCCGTGCGAAGAATGTTGTCGTTGGGAGAGGGAGGCTGGGCATAAGTAGGGCAGGGGTACATATGAAATGTCTGGCTTTCTGTGAAGCTTGAGTGAGCCCAATCTTATAGTAGTTAGTGGGACTTTCATCATCATCAGTTTTTTTTGTGTCCTGGGCTGCTGGGTTACGTGATGCGAAGGCTGTGTTTCCATATTCAGAGGACATATGGATGGGAGAGCCTCGTGACAATACTCTACGTGCTCAGAGGGAAGAGGACGGATAATTTTCCTCCTTGTTAATTACGGTAATAAATTATTTTCCTCGGCTGAGCAGGGAGAGTATTCAGGAGACGGAAGAGGAGCGGGCTCAGAGGAGCAAAAAAAGAAAGTCGAAGAAAGAGAGACATGAGCTTTCTTCCCGACAACTGCTCACTAATAGTTTCTCGCTATACATTTTCACTACCCAGAAAAAGTGTCATCAAGCCTCTTCTCTCGCGTATGATCTATTACTTCTCCTTTCTTCTACCCTTTCTCCCTCACTCAACTGGTTCCAATAATGCCTTATGGGCCTCTCTTCTCACCCCCGAATTTCCAATGCTTACGCATACCGAGCATTCATGTGTCTCTGAAAAGAATTTGCAAAGACGCAGAAACATAGCGCACTAAATACTTCTACGAAAATAACACATGGCCTTCAGCATACCAGGCACAAACACATGTTTATTCTATAGCCTAAAATTTCCATAGCCTAGCACGTTTTAAACGCTAGCACAAATGTGCTACCTATATGTTTTTTGTGCACTGTTGCCTCAAACCACCCTCTGAATTGAGGTCTACATTAGGTATCTTTTAAAATTGCGCATTGCGATCAAAGATCTGAATGAAGCCTCTTTTTAGTAGCTCAAACTGTAAAACACTATGGAGTAAGTCGGGTTAAGAATGTCCTATACGAATGCCTAACCAAAGTCAGGAGAAAGCTGGAAGGAGGCTGCATATGCTTTGTTTCGAAAAAAGCTTTGCTTGGCACACTTTCCCTTCTAGCACGACTCTAATTACGACATGTATATTTATCTCCCTATCCCTAGCAGCCTGTGTGTGGAATTATGCTAATGTTTAAGCTGTTATGAAGCTTATTTCAGAGCCTCTCTGTTCTGGAGTACGTAGCTCCTCCTAGAACTTTTATGCTCTGAATAGTGTCAAAACGAAAGTGCTGAGCGTAAGCAGATCTTCTGGATACACTCTACATCGCAGATGGGTATGAAATGCTGATAACGACTGTCCTACAGAAAATAAACATAACCTACTTTTCTCGTATGCAGCCCGGGACCAAGAATCTCTGTACTATGTGCGGGAATCATCACAAAACACTTAGGACAACATGGAATTTGGAGGAAGGATCCATAAGCTCATTGCGTTCTCCACTCCCAGGACCAGTGAGGGTCCCAGAAGGTGTGTGACCCAACGCGTTTGAGCACAGCGGGAACATGACAGTGGCCTCCGACTGGGATGATAATGATGAGAGATGATGATTACCAAGTGACGTTCATATTGCTATACCGCAGTCCGGATCCCACCCCGATGCCCACCAGTGATAGGGCCCATGACTAATAGTTCACATTTAGAACCCAGTAAATGAAACTAAGTAGACACAGTCCTCAACTGCTACACTGTTAACAACGACTAACCTAAGCCTGCACAATCATGGGAATTTAGTGTGACAGGGTCGTACGACGCAGCTTTATTTGTTGTCGCCAACCATCATCACAGAGTCCGCGGGAGGTTTTGGTGGGACGTGCGTGTAGTTTCTAAACGCAAGATAGACCCATGTCCTCCTTCAGCCGTTTGAGATTGAGACCAGCAAAATAGGATTATTAGTGCAGGGAATCCGAATCCCTATGACACTTACTCAAGCAGAAATCAGGAAGGATGTGGCTCATATAAAACCATGGGAAAAGTCATTTGGCAAAGACGATACAAACCATAAGGCATGAGCGTCGCTACAATGGAGATACTCGGCGTAGAATGGGATTCGGATAATGTATTTCGTGATGCAGAATGCTCGAGCTCATTCTCCCTTTACTCGGATTCGGGTAAAAATGCAAAATATTTCTCATAAAATGCTAAAAATCTACAAACCAGTGTTTCGGAGCATGACTTCGAGTCAAAGGCTATATAAAATAATTAATTCAGGTTCCTATTCCGAGTTCTCCCAGTTGCTTTCAGCACTGATACTGGGCGGAACATACTGACTTGAGTGACGTAATGTAGTGGGGACGGGGGAGAGGAAAAGGAGTGATATGGACCATTACGGGATAATGGTCTTCTCGACTGACTCTGGGAGACTGATGGTGTGTGACCTTTCCATGCCTCCTTCCCTTCTCTGCAAAATCGGAGAGGCCGAAGTCACTTACTGCCCCATCCATCCCGCTGATACGCACAGATGACGGTCATCACTTCATGACCAGCTCTACGCTCAGCTCATCAAGGAATCCGGCTCAATCTGTCCACCCAGTTCACGTCTCCGGCATTTCACTGGGGAGAACGGCAAAGGAGAAAGTTTGAGATCTATCGCTTGCTTTTACGAAGCCTGTGACATGACACTCAAACTCAACCGTGTAAGATATGCAGTACCAACGGCTTGAATCAGGTATCCCGACAATTCCGAGCACGTAGTCTACAATCGAAAACAGTGCATAGTTACTGATGAAGGATTGGCAAAGTACGAAATGACACATCTCGGAATCCCTTCGGAAATTTTGTTCAAGTGGCTGTCTTTCCAAATATCGATTAGTGATTCAATTTTTTTTAGAATTGTTATTATCCCGATGGATTACCGAATTCCAGTTCAAGGAATCGTTTATATATTTGAGACGAGACATCCGTCGTGGAATGCTGAGTTATGGGTACTTGAGTGAGTCAGTGCATCTGAGACGTGGTTTTCCGAACGCCTTTAAGATTCAAAATCCAGGAAAGGTTGAGGTTGGGATTGTCTCCAAAAGAAGGGTTTTCTCTCGCTTTCTTGTTTCTTTTACCTCAAACTTCCTCAATTTCTTTTTCGATTTCTCGGGGTGTGTGGTGGTGAAATCGATCGAATTCAATGATATCCATTTCCTCCTCCTTCTTCTTCGTCTCCAACTTTTTCGCATTTTGAGAAGACGCGGAGGCTGGTCGTAATAAAACTAACTCATCCTGTCCTCCTCACATCACAGAGCTTTTTCCACGTGGAATCCAGGACCTCCTGGATCGTCCTCCACTTTTCTCTCTCCCACTCCGCTTCATCTGCATACCGGCAGGAGGGGAGAGAAGGCCCTTCTCTACCTCAAGATCACCACACTTTCTCCAACCTGTGTGCAAACAGACCCGAGGAGAACGGAGACCCTGCCACGGCATGGTGCCCCAAATATCCCTTCCGCATCTTCTTCCACCTTGTACATATACTATACCTCAGTTCCTGCAGGACATTGACACTTTCGATTTAGACAGAGGATTCAATCTATTATACCTATAAGGTGGATCGCATGGATTTTCTCAGATTGAATAAATAAACTTTCACCCGAGCTGTGTGCATGTTGCATGAGAATTGCATGAGCACTGAGTTTCCTGGTTTTTTGGTACAAAGTGCAAGTAACAGTATTTCCTTCCCTATGAATAACGGTCACAAGAAATGGATCGAGTTTAGTCTTGGATTACTTCCGTGAATCTGTACGAAAAAGCCACTCTCAGAAAACTTTTGTTTTACATTGATTCATTTCAGCGAAACATATCCGTAAATCGCATTTGACGGCTATACTAATCTTAAGAAGTACAAATATTCCATACTTTACGGATCAAATCGACAAAATAGGTGTTTGTATAAACCGGGAACAGATTGGAAAACTTATAAAATACAAGGCTAATTATTGCAAAAACCAACACTAAATTAGCGTGGAAATGTGGTGGGTGAATCGGAGCCAAAGAATATACCTATGTAAACGACGATTATGTACAAGTTCGACAGGTGTTGTGGAATTGGTACTCGTTAACACCAAAGCTCTTTCTCATTCATGAAATATCAACGAATTTAACCGTCCAAAGTTTAACACTCCAGAAAGGACTCAACCTAGACGACCTTTTCATCCGTGTATTGGTTTTTTAAAATCTAAACTATTCTAATTAATTACGCTTGATATTATCCTTCTAAACAAAAAATACCTAATTTATTTCAATAAAATCCGAAATCTTGACTTTTGGTTAGGTCAAATCAAAACCTGTCTCCCTTTATTAGACCGACTATGTCGGGCTATATGTGATTGACCTTTCCGTCCGGCCGTCTGTCACAATATAAATACGACCAAATGAAGGCATCCACATATCCCTTGCTGCTTCATCTAGTCAAGTTGTAAA
>JAQFYT010003707.1:0-10255 GCA_034694925.1 Ceratophysella denticulata | reverse complement strand
GGGTGGTGGGAAATAGTGAGACCGCTCTAACTCGTGACTTGACTCGTGAACAAGTTATGTATTTGAAAAATTCCGCCAATAGTTCAATGCACTTAACACATCTCGCATTTGGCATACTATATATAACCACGATTTCTACAATGAAGAAATGTGACTTATGGTTTTGCATTGGACACTCCCTTGTTCCTCCATCACGAGGGTTTTTCTGATTTAAATTTGCGGGAACGGATTCAAGATCTCAGGTTTGTTCGTTCTTCTAATTTAAGTTTTAGTATTTATTTAATGGTTAGTTAATTAATTATATGACACAAGTTTGAAGGGTTTCTGGTTCAGATATTTGACCGGTCCCTGAAGAGCATAACCTAAATCATCTCCCATCTCGTCTCATGGTTTTATCAAGGTTTGTATTTTTAACTGATTAATATTTTTAAAGTTCAAAGTTGAATGTCTTTGTCACTTGTGACTTGTGTAGTATTTAGTATTCATTAATTATTGAATGTTCATGTCATATGTCGTGTAATGTAGTATTTATCTGTATTCACATTCCCATCAGATTGTGGGAAATGCAAAGTCCAGGTCAAGATATTTGATATTGCTGGACCAACAACCCAATAAACCATACGAGATCCAAATTTGCTTCAATTTGATATATATATATGTTGTGGCTAATACATAGTTGATAGCAGATAGTGCATACTTTGGCCAGTCCAGTATCTGTATCTATTATCTATACTGGTTGGTTAATATGGATTGGATATAGGAGATTAGTTTTGGCACGGAATAATATTTGCGAACATGAATATGTTTTGGAAAATAAAGTTTCTAAACCAAAATTTGATGATCTTTCCAATAGCAAATGGTAGTATAGCGCGGACATTACTTACTTATGGATTGAGTCTTGAAAAAAATATAAATTTAATTTATCGTTACAGAATGTATTATTCAAATAGAACTAATAATATTGTATGTAGTTTTTAAAAGTAAAGTAAATAAATATTTAGGCTCGCCACCATAAGCATTCAAGAGTATTGGCCAAAAATCCCTGAAAATTGTGGTTTTGGCTATTCCAACTTTTGAGATGACAAACTACAAGCAGCATTTTCATGTTGTTATTCTTGATTCTTTTGGTGGAAACATTAAGTTTCGTTTAATTAAGCTTTCGTTTAGTTTCAGTTCAAATTCGTAATGGCTCAGGTTGATTTCAAGAAAAAATCTGAAATCCAAAGAACCGATAGCGTGGCCAATTATAGTCGGTATAGAAAGTAGGTACATGCCTAATATACCCTCATCCTAATTTAGTTATTTTGGTTTTAATTTAAAAGGTAGAAGAGCACGGGTCGACTGAAGTAGGGATTAAAGAAGATTTCCTGTTTAATCTAGTCATTCATAACTACAGCTTACAAGCCTGGTTGGGATTGCGGGGGATGCTTTCCAAATGTTTCCGTCAGGCTCGTCTTCTACGCTTCGTGAGTGGTGATGGGAAACAAATACAATGCTATTCCGCCGTAAACTTGCGTCCTGGGACTGAAACCTCGTGCAATGTAAACATATTTACATTAATTATTTAATTTTTCCGTATTATTGAGCGCGTGCTTGTGTGTTCTTGGCTTTATGAGAGCATTGACTTTGACTTGCTGTTACTGTGGGCGAGGCTTCGAACGATGATGCGGGTATCTAATCGCTTGCTTCCAACACACGCGTGTATTGAATTGTTTCAAAAATATCAATTAGTTCAGAAATTCTTTGCGTAGTTAATTTAATGGATGGGTAAATCCTTGCACAAAAACAAATTAAGTAATTTTCCCTACAATTATATACATTGTTTATATAGTGCATGCGAGGGCGCGGTTTGTATTTACACCTTTTATGTATTTCGTGCTTATTCTCAATCGGAAACACTCGACATATGAATAATCTCGACTTATGACATTATAGACTTTGATTTTTTATAACGTAAGTCGTAAGTTGCGTTTTAAACTGTGGGTATTTCCAGTTTGCCCTGATTTCGCTGGTTGCGACACGTGTAACGTGCTCCACGTGGTACTAATTCGTTTGGTGATTGGCTGAATACTGCTAGATATTAAATATTTCCAAGTCATTAAGCATTGTTAAAGAATGTATTGTGATGATAATGATTGAGTAATTCCGGATTCCGGTGTAACCTGACACCCGAGTGCATAGTTATTTTATGTCTTATAAGAAAATGTGACACTTTTGACTTTGACTTTACTCTATCAGTCAATTTCGTTTTTAATGTAGGGAAGGACCGTGTGCAGGCATTAAAGAGCATTATCGGGTATTAATAGAAACAAAGTCAATAGGTACGCCTTGGTCAGAGATCTATTGTATCAATGCGCAATGGATAGGGTATAGGTAATTAATTCCAGTTTCCAGCCTGATCCAATCCTGCACTGAGTATGGGAAACATATGCGCTTTCTCTGAGCGTGACCTTCTTGCAATACTCGTTCCATTCATGTTCATTCAGGGATATCCCATCCATCCGGTGCAAGTCGATTGTTATTGAAATTTTTGGACACACCTTTAGAATTTTTAATTGTATTTAATACAGCACGTTTCATTGATAATCAATTGCAATACAAAACCCAATCATACCATTTCACACTCTGATCTGAACTATGCGGGTTTTTTGTGACGCATTTCTCTTGTTGAATTTGCTTATTTCAATGAAGCTAAAACCGGGATGCCCCAATGCCGGTTGTTAATTTTTACACGCTGAATGAATGCTAAAAAGAATTTTTGAATATTTTATAGATAACTGAATTAAGATATCTTAACTGATGCATTGATTGCATGGCTGCTGCTCAGTAGAGAAAAAAGCATAAATGCTTTCTTGCAGCCGCATTTGCATACGATGTCAAGTATTTAAGAGACCACCGAAAATCAAGTAATGAGAGCGTGGGCTGAGTCATTTAGCATAATAATATGCTTGTTAAATACTTAGCGGTCATTATGTTGTGGCTATTTATTTCTACTCTGGATTCTTTGTGCTTTGTGCCGTGGGTAATTAAATTCAGTTCTTCACCTTTCGTCAAAAGCCGTATGGATAATTGTGGATCTTGGATCTTCACATTTAACGAGCTTCTTTCTTTGCTAATTAGCTTGATAATGCTTCTGGTCTGGATCACCTCGCCTCGTGATGTATAAGAGCTGATTCTGATTCATGAATTTCTGGTTCGTTCTATGTTCTATTGCCACCTGAAAGGGCTTCTTCGGAGGCGTGACCACGAGGGGTTGGTCCTCCAAGAGTGGACGTCATGGACGAAGTAGTCAAGCTCAGGAGTTTGAGATTGCAGCCTCTCAGTCGTCGGAAGGACCTGTGCCCGAGTCGGAGTTCAGGTGATACTTCTGACTATTTCATGGTTAAATTTTAAATTCGCATGTTATTGTCAAAGCAGATTAAAGTAAATAAGTCAAGTAACTGTACTGAGAATGGCCCAAGTGAACGGTCACAGTCAGCATCATCCTGTTGTAAACGGTAATCCCAAACGTCCACCACGTCGTATGCGAAGCTTCTCAGATGCCCTGGATTTAATTGGAAATTCCTTGCATAACATTTACGACAAACACGCTCAGAAGAAGAAAAATAAATCCGTGTCCCAGTCCACCGTAAATCTACCGAACGCCGTTGACCAAGAAATGGATGAAATTACAGCCAAGAAGCATAGAAGTAAAAGTCTCAAAGGTCGGAGATCTGCTTCACAAGAAAAGGAAGTATGCCCTCCATCATCACCAGAACGAGAAATTCGACACAGAAGAGTTCATTCAGCCGAAGCCAATATTCATCCAAAACCAGCTCGATCCAGACGTGAAAGTACGGAACCCAAAAGTGGATCATCAAGTCCACCGCGATCCAGCGTAACTAAGGATGATCACCATGATACAGAATCTGAACAAACGGCGCCAAGCTGTCTTTCTGCACCGAGAGGTGCTGAAGCTCGACGAGCGTCCATAAGATTCGTGGATTTCTTGACCGAGGATGGGATTCAGACCGAAGACGATAATGGGAACGACTGTGAAGAGACTGATGAAGATGAGCTTCAGGATGAACCAGGTGCTCTGCATAATGGACCACGCAAGACATGGTTTCCGTTGGCCTTTGAACCCACGTCCGAACAGGAAGAAGAAGACATTGAGGATGAGGAAGATGATGTTGTACCAGAAGAACGACATTCTCCCAGGGCTCAGATTAATGGTGATTTCGAGTCTCCAGGAAATAATTTCTATAGAAGAATGAGAAAGGATTCTATTGCTGTTTCTTTGAAGAGTGCGAGGAGTTTGCGAAGCATGAGGGCTACACCTGAACCGTGAGTTAGGGATTGCGAGATCAAGGGCGTGGCATTCTTAGAATTTTCAGTCGAAATTAGTTACTTTTAAGAATTAAGAAGTATAGTCATTGGAAATTGGAAATATGTTTGTTGCTACAGGTTGTCTAACAAGCTTTTTTGCTTTTTTCTGCAGGGATGGAGGACCGACACAACGTCGAAATGTGGACGACCTCATTTTCGACATGTTTCGAGAGAAAGACGAAGAAGTGGCTGTCGTTGGAACGTTTCTGGCTGTACGTATCTAATTGCTACCTATCTAGTTTTAACTGCAAACGATACATAATCTAAGTTTTTTCATAGGCTCTGAGCAAAACTGGTTTACGTAAAGATGATCCTAGATTGGCTGAGCTTTTTGAAAACCTGGCTCGTTTCCACAAGGAACAAGAAGCCGAGTTTCCTGGAAGAATTGGATCCATTGAAACACTCCGATTGGATCGAGAATCTTTCAAAATTGTCATTACGGATAATATTGTTTTAATATCAAAAGCATTTCGTCAACAATTCGTTATCCCAGAATTCCAGACTTTCTGCGGTCATATTGAAGAAATGTTTTGGAAATGCCGAGACGTGAAGGGAGGGAAGGTTGCAGGATATATTCCACAATTAGCACGTGTTGATCCCAATCTTTGGGGTGTCTCGGTCTGTACAGTGGATGGTCAGCGTTATTCAATTGGTGATACCATGATCCCATTTACAATTCAGTCTTGCAGGTATTTGACTAATTTTCTAATTCGGACGCCTATATTGATTAGCGTTCATTTCTTTAACCGTGTACCGTTTTTTCCCTGGCTTACAGTAAGCCACTCACGTATGCCATTGCGTTGAATGAGCTGGGAGAAGATACTGTTCATCAGTACGTTGGACAGGAGCCGTCAGGAAGAATGTTTAACGAGTTGGTCCTTGATCATAATAGTGAGTCAAAAAAATTGCTAATTATTTTAATGAGACTGGTAGCTAATGCTTGGGTTTAATTTAATCAGAAAAACCGCATAATCCAATGGTAAACGCCGGAGCGATAATTATGTGTTCCTTGCTGAAGTCCATGGTGAGGCCAGAAATGAGTCTGGCCGAAAAGTTTGACTATACGCACCATTACTTCAAGGTATGGCTCAAATCTAATGGAGTATTTATTTAAATAAATTGCTGAAGCGTGCGGAAAAGTAGTATATATTGATTAGCATGTGTTCGTGCTCTCCATTGCAGAAACTTTGTGGCGGAGAATATGTTGGATTCAACAACGCAGTATTTCTGTCTGAACGGGATGCTGCCGATCGTAATTATGCTCTGGGATTTTACATGCGTGAAAATAAATGTTTCCCAGAAGGAACGAATCTCAAGGAATGTATGGATTACTACTTCCAGGTTGGTACTAAAATTACGATTAGTTATCTGTATGTGTATGTAGTTATTTAATAAATGCTTCATTTCCGGATAGATTTGCAGTATGGAGTGCAATTGTGAAGCCATGTCTGTAATGGCTGCGACGTTGGCCAACGGCGGAATCTGTCCCGTGAGCGGAGAAAAAGTACTGAAATCCGACTCGGTTCGTGATGTACTCTCCCTCATGCATTCCTGCGGCATGTACGACTACTCAGGACAATTTGCTTTCAAAGTGGGACTTCCAGCGAAATCCGGAGTTAGTGGAGCTATTATGTTGGTCGTACCGAATGTACTGGGAATGGCGGTTTGGAGCCCTCCGCTGGACGTGCTGGGAAATACAGTCAAGGGCGTTGCTTTATGCCAGGTACAAATTACATACCTCACTATTTGCGGTTCTAATCCGTGCAATGTCACATATTTAAATATGTAAACTTGTACTTTACAGGAATTGGTGTCAGTCTTCAATTTCCACAAGTATGATAATCTCAAGCATGCTTCAGACAAGTTAGATCCCAGGAGACATCGCTACGAAACTAAGGGCTTGAATATTGTCAATTTACTCTTCTCCGCCGCATCCGGCGATGTCACGTCAATGAGAAGACATCATTTGTCTGGCATGGACATGAATGCATCTGACTATGACGGAAGGTAATTTACCCGGAGTTAGTCATCCATCAGCAGGGTGGTTTACGCACAAAAGCTTATCTAAATTGGAATTTGTATTTCTACAGAACTGCGCTTCACTTGGCTGCCGCTGAGGGTCACTTGGAATGTGTTGAATATTTACTACGCCATTGTCATGTTAGCTATCAACCGGTGGACAGGTAAAAAAAATCGTTCGCCATACGTTTAATTATTGAGACAATTTTTTAGAAATATAATTTTTGATTTCTGTTCCGCCAGATGGGGTCATCTCCCAGTCGACGACGCCAAGAAGTTTGAGCACGATGATGTCTTTGAATTTCTCAAGAAATGGGCTACGGATAATCCTGAGTAATTAGTGAAACTTCAGAACAAAACTAGTCAGTATGTACTTAATTATTAATTGCTGTGAAACTAGTGGTATTTAAATGGTATTAATTATACTGCATGCAGATATAGACTTACGTGATATAATTTGTTTTTAATCCATATATTTAATTGAAGATTCAGTAGGAATCGGGTTTTGCGTCCTTGCAAGTTTAAGTATTTACTTATTAGAATCTCAAGTCATCCCTGATGAAGATGAAACGAACTGACCGGCCAAAAAAGTGAACTGAAAATCGGTCTAGTCAACATTATCCCTGTGTTAATTAAGTTAAGCGTTTAGGTACCTTATTCCACATAAGCTTTATTATTTCAAAAATCTCTGCGGATTCCAAGATCAGAATCACTGGAGCCCAGAACCGCGTGTTATAGAGACAATAATAATTGACTAGTAATCTACTGTTCTAACTTTAATGCACTAGATAAGATGGGTGTGAAGCGTGAATCTTTCTAGCATGTATTTGGTAGCACAATGAGTATTGTATTATAGCAATTATTCCGAACGTTGTAATATACGGATTTGTGTCTGAATAAAAATTCTTGTCAATGTTTATGCCGATGGTGTAAGTGTTGTAGCTATGGCGATTGTCATTAACAGGACACTAAACCTAAACAGTAAACTACAGAATTGAAAATTGACAATCGGAATCTTCGAAATAAGTTTCGAATTTGGAAATGCTGGGAAGTTAGGTCAAAATTAGACCTAGCCTCGTCGGCCATGACTTAACCAAATTCGGTCCACTTGTAGCCTTAGAAATATCCAAATTGTCCAGTAGTAGTTCCTAAATCTAAATTCAAGATGGACTCGTGGTTCAGCATCGAGAATGACGACATGGTCCCCACCTGGCTCTTCGGAGAGAACAAAAGAACGGCTCCGGTCAATCCGAATGCACAGGAGAATATGATGCCAACATGGTTACGGGATAAGAAAACCTACGAAGACACAACAACTAAACCACCGGAAACGGGTCGAGGTAGCACCAGCAGCTCCGGTTCTCAACCTGATCCTTCCAGTCACCGGGGTAGCACAAGTTCCAGTTCCGAACCTGGACCTTCTACACGTCGATTAAGTACAAATTCTGCTGGTAGCCAATCAGGAACATCGACTAAAGATAAAAAACGTGGTTCAAACGGTTCAACTGGTTCAGCTAATGGGAATGTGTCAATTTCTCGAAGATCAGTGGAGGTCGAATCCGTGGCTCGAATTACAGCCGATGATATTATCGAAACGAAAGATGGTCGGATCCCTGCTTTCACCCTGTACAGCTATCCGCATTCGTTTTACTGTCAAAAGGTATTTTCACTCAAGCCATAAATCTATATAAATTATTCACCATATTTCTCGTTTAATCAACACATTCATACAGATCCTGATGACACTGTACGAGAAAGACATACCCTTCGTAGAAGAGCTGGTCAACATTTACCTCGGTGATCAGTATCGAGACGAATTCCTGCAGATGAATCCCAAGGCAGAAGTGCCCGTTATCAAGGACCGTGAAAAAGGGACCGTGGTGGCTGATTCAGTACTCATTACGTTGTACTTGGAAGAATTTTCATCGAGATTTTGTGAGACGAAATACAGAATACAGTTTTCAATTATACAGTGTTGAAATGACCAATATAATATAAATTTTTGCTTTTTCATGCAGCCCGTGCACGAAAAGTCCTGCCCGAAGTCGAGATATGGAAACAGGCACATGAAGAGTATCAGACCATGATTAACGGACTGAACATTGATGCACTGACCTACGGCTCAGTCATGTACGACACTAAAATTCTGCAAATTACGCCCAACTATCCGTACAACTACGAAAAGGCTCGGATTCAACTGCGAGGTTGGTTAACCACGGATATATTTATATTTAAACCTATGGAAGGCGAAACCACTGTTGAAATGTTGAAAATAATTTTGCTTAGAGGAACTCCAAAACCGAGAATCTATCCTTCGATCCCAAGCAACCCGTGTACAGGAAACATTTCCAGAAGCGTATACAGCTCTAACCAAGAAATTAGCACAGCTTGAAGCCGAAAAAGCGCTTGTTCTCGACCCGGAAGCATATGCTGGAGTTATTCTTGATGTTGAGCGGGTGTTGGACGAATGTGAGGCTCAGTTGCAGGTTCAGTTTGAACGTAAGCCGCACGACATTTTGAGAAATTATAAAATGGCGTCCATTTTTGATTAATTTTGAATACATATGTACATATTTTCACAGGTGATCCGAAGTTCTGGCTCGTCTGTCCGTTCATTACTCAGGCCGACATTAGTTTAGCCATTCTTCTGTTCCGACTCTGGCAACTGGGGTTTGAAAGCCGAATGTGGAGTAAAACAAATCGTCCACAAATTGATCGTTTTTTCCGGAGAATGCGAAAAGTACGGAGTTTTCAGAAATCAACTGGGATTGATGAGCCTAGAGTTATCTGGCCGTATTTACTGGGAGCATTTGGCTGTGTTCTAATCTTTGCAGTTGAAGCTTTTATCCGGAAATAACTTATTGTCCCATATAAGATTCAACGCTTTATTTTCTGACATGACCACGAGATCTGAATATTAAACCTGATCATCCATCTTTTAGCATAATGTATTGGATTTATTATGTATGTTCTTATTGCATTAATTAATTGATCGAATTGATTAGGTGATAATGCTTGTTTTACACGATTTCTACATACTGGTGCATTTGCTCGTGTTCTTTCGCTTCGCTTGTTTTCGGTCATCAAATGAAAAAACTTGCAAGGACTGGGCCTAGTAGCAGAACTGAGAAAATGCCTAGAAAGACCAGTCGCGGTGTATGACACTGCAAAACAACAGTAGAAATTGATGTTCTCCAGCGAAATATAAGATTAGTCGAATTTTATTTAGAATTTTCCAACTTACGTAAGAATACGCGTCTTCGAATCGGACTTGAAGTATTGGAATATGTTTCCGTGCAGGATACATGCCCAGTTTTTTGTCCGCACAGTACACGCAGCACTACAGATATTTCAAAAAACCATAAAGCTCGATGGTTGATATTTTTGCAAAATGTATATAATATATATATATGTATATAATTAGGATATAATACTTACGTCTAATACCATCAGAACGACTGCAACCAGAACGACAGCCCCGATAATTGTCCACTGAGCCACAAAGGATGTTTGAATAGATTTGCTTGAGCTCCAAAACATACTGCAAGCTAATTGATAATATAACAAAATAAAACGTCGTAACGTAGTAGAGAGACCGACCTTATTGTTTTAGCAACACGCTTCACCATTATAGTAGTAACACAATAAGCTCTTACTGATATACGTTTTTACAGCTCAAATGCTAAATCCAGACTGAGATTTTTTATTTAACGAAACAGAAAAAAATGAAATACAACATATTTTAAAACGTCAGGAAAACTTTGTAAACATTATATGTTTACAATGTATGTACGATAACCATTTTCATAGCAACCATAATTCGAAATTAATTTTTACGCGCATTACAACCTTATATCAATATATTTAT
>JAQFYT010003706.1:0-10255 GCA_034694925.1 Ceratophysella denticulata | reverse complement strand
ACAAGTTTTGCCCTAAAAATACGACGTCTTGATCCGTATTCAAATTCAAAATTCAAAATTCGTGGTTTTTACGTCCTACTGTTTCGGCTTTTTAAACCTAACCTAACCAGAATACACTTTATCTAACGTATCCTGACCTTTCTTGGCATAAATCATGTAACTAATTTCAATAAAATCAATGAACGACCTGAAATATAGATTTTGGTTTAGCGCAAAATTTAGGGCAGGAAAATATTGATTCTTAGGTGCAAGTAAATTACTGCTAAAGCCCAAAACAACTGAAGAAGTCAGTGGAATTTTGAAGTACTGCAATGAACAACGCTTGGCAGTTTGTCCACAAGGAGGAAATACAGGATTAGTGGGCGGAAGTGCTCCGGTGTTTGATGAAATTATTGTATCTACATCGCTCATGAATCAAATCATTAGTTTGGACGAATGGGCAGGTAAAAATTGTGATATCTTTAGTGCTTTAAGTTATTTTTGGCTAAAATTGTTCTGAATTATATGAATTATGAATTACAGATGTACTCGTCTGTCAAGCGGGCTGCGTGCTCGAAACACTGAACGATTATTTAATGGAAAGAAGTCTGATTATGCCGCTGGACTTGGGTGCTAAAGGTTCTTGTCAAATTGGAGGTAATGTGTCCACGAATGCTGGCGGTCTCCGGCTTTTGCGGTACGGAAGTCTTCATTCCACGGTTCTGGGTGTCGAAGTTGTAAGATTTTAAAAAAGCATAACTTTTTTGCAAAACGTATTTGGTATATCCATTGGGAAATATATAAACGTGCCATGAGAAAATAGAATCTGCCATGAAAAAGAGGACTTGTGCAATAAGTCTGCATGGCAGTAAATTTGATTTTAGTCAAGTTATGTTAGGTTAAAACGTTAGCGGGCGCGATTGATCCGTTCTACAGGTTTAGGTTAGGTTTTTGAAATTTACCCAAACGAGCAATAACTAACCTAACCTTTGGAATTATAGACCAATTTTACTTATTGCAGCATTCCATTTCCTATTGCAAGTCTTCATTTTTATTTCATATTCAATTGTTTCATGGCTTCGAAAAATGACACCCCAAACCTATTACTAAATGTAATATGTAATATTCTAAAGATTTAAAAATTCAAGTCATTTTGCTGTTAATTGTAATGTATGTGTTGTGTACACATAATACATGTTTAGATAGAAATTAATAAAACCAGCATTAAGTTTCCAGGAAATATTATTTAAATAGTTCGAAATTAGCACTCTAGAAGTCTTTTAACGTAAAATGATCTTAACTTACTTCGATCAGCTAATAAATTACAATAAAATTAATATAATTCGATATTTGTGATTTGTATAGACTATGCCCCATTAAAACGGAATTCCTACAACGCAGTTTACATAATAACTTTAGTAGCAATCAGTACAAAGAGTCCATAGCCGACCAAATGGAAGGCTTGAGTAGTGACCGGAACACTGTTACAAGAGTCCTTGACGCAGGAACACATGAGGTTGTGACCCTCCGATGCCCATTTACAAACGTCACCCAAAGGTTCGACCCAGCCACAGGATCGCAAAACTCGCGTTTCCGCAGATCGAATATGATCTGAAATTTTTAAAAATACAATCAAAGAATACAAAGACATTCAAATTAAAAATCAAACGATATTAAACTTAGGAAAACTACCTCCAAGCTACCTCCAAAATTCAAAATCTAAAAATGCCTTAACAAGTATCATTATAATTATGTACAAATCGTTCTCATACAGTTAGCACTTAAACTTACTGTTATTATTCTGTTCCGCAATATTGACGACGTTCTTCCGACAAAATGTGTAGTTTCGACCTGAACCTGCTGTGACTAAGTCCCGTGACACATTAACCGGAGCAGGAAGCGTTCCATTACTGCTAACTTGGGACTGGGCCGGCTGAGCTGTGGCATCAGTGCATTCTACTAAATAACTGTCGGAAGGTTTTGACGTCCCGCAATTCGGATTCAAGTGTGAATTACAGACGTAGCATTTGAGACCTGGATAAGAAATTAAATTGCTAAATAAGCTTAAAATCAATATGTCAGCTACGTGTTTTAGTGTTGCGGGACGGTCGAAACGCTAGTATTCTTTACCAGTTACAGGCGCACTCCAAGGCATAAGAATAATGCATTGGTATGTTGTATTGTAATTCGTATTGGCGACATATTTCACAATGTTCTTCCGATTACGTTGGCAACCTTTCGCAAATTACGATATAGCATCAGCTTTACCTATTCGCTTGTTGTCCAATATACGATTAATAATATTGTACATGGTTCAATTTTCAACTAGCATTGATACAATAAACTGCCTAATTCCGCTTTCTTGTCCCTTATCAACCTGACAAGACCACAGCGTTCCTAATTAGACTCTACAAATACATTATTCGTTGTACTGAGATTAGTGGTTGGACATAGTAAATGATACACAGGCGGATTAGGCACGCTCAGGAGTTAACCGTAATGCATTATCCTATTACTATTTACTATTGGTAAATCCGCTTGGAAATTCGAAATTAGGCTTTAGCCTTACAATTACAGGACAGGTTGGGTAGGTTAACGAGGAAACACGATCAGGAGTCACGGCTCAATAAGACATGCATACAGTTCAATTCTGTCCACCTAATTGGCTAAGTCATTTCGCGTCTATGATTGACTTGACTGGACACATTAGTACAAAATACATATAAGAAATAATATTATTCAGCGTAATTTCACTCAACCAATCGAAAATAACCCAGTAACTAACCGGCCGTCCTGTAACAGTTGTTCAGAATTGTTGGACACTTATGTAATTTGAATTTTTTTGACAAAGCCTATTGATGATACGATACAACAGAATTTCCAGTGTGAGTAGGGTTTGACATTTGACATACAACACTCATTTTAATGAACAAAATGCATTCTTTTATTTATGCGATTAAATATGGATAAATACGCTAAACTTACTCTGTGTAGTCTGAAGGGTGCACAGAAATACGCAGATCGTCACAAGTTTCCAGAGCATTTTGGCGTTTCAACTGCTGCTGGTCACTACCGTATTGATTGTAGAACAGTTCAATAATATATAAGTAAATAGAACGTTAAATTCAATAGAAATGACTCGACTTTTGGAAAAATTAGCCTGTTTGTCAGAGAATGACCTAAATTAATTAGACTGATAGAGGGATAGTACTTTGTTTGTACAATGTATTCAGGTAGACAGATGCCGCTTATTTGGTTCCACTTTCTCCTTCTGAAATCACTCTAATGAGCTCTGCTTCCATTACTAGGCTTTATATAGACTGCGAGGTTTACGGTACCGAACAACGAATTGAATCAACGATAATCCAAATCCAGATCCAGATGCTCCTAATGGACGGACCTGTTTGTACACACACTCAATGGATTTGTATGGATGGTCAACCACAACTGTCAATCGGACAGATCTTAGAGAGCACGACAATTCGGTTCAGGAAAACTATAACAATAATGCCGTTCGACGTCCGATTCCATCGTTTGTTTGAACGTTACTGCTATATTACCCTGAATTGTTCCACACTGATACATTGTTTCGTCGGGTTGGGGTCTATAATCGCAAAAAGTTCAAAATCGCAGGACGTCCATAATCGAAGAAATTTCAAAATCTCAGCGCAATAATAAACGCAAGATTCAAAATAATAGCGGTAATGTACAGTTACTTAGTGCCAGTAACGTGTAACCTACCCTTATAATACTTATTGTTAGTGTCAGTAACCTAACCTAACCATATTTAACATTACTTTTTGTTAGTATTAGTAACAGTTTTGCGAATTTGACTGCTGCTATTTTGAGTGTGTTCCAATTTTGAATGCTGCGATTATGGCGATGCTGCGATGTTGAACTTTCTGGGATTATGGACGGCTCCCGGCCGTTTCGTCAAATGGTTACAAGAAGCCATCAATACCTATTCAAACTGTAACTAGAATATAGCCTTAATCGAATACGTTAAAATTGCATCATCACAGTTGCGACTGTCAAATTGTTGCCGATTGCTTGATTCTATCAATTATGTATCGTCAATGATTTATTGTTACTTCAACCGCGCTATTGAAATTACACACTGCACACCCCGAATTGTCCCCATGAAATTGTCACAGAACCTGACGAGACAAGCCAAGACCTTACCATTAACTTGCACGAGAGTCTTTGCCTGGACAGAAGGGCTTATTGAAAAGAGATGCGATTGCGTGACTCGATAAATGCAGTTTATACAGGAATTACTGGAGCATTGAACATGTAACTCTTCCAATATGTGTTAAATGTTAAATGAAATATTGCATCTACGAAGCTAGGAGTGTAAAATAATTTCCGTTGAACTCCGAGCCTATCTGGCTCAAAGTGGCCTGAGTTTGGTGAATTCTAGTATGTACGTATTTCAAATGCGATGAAATTAATTAAGGTTAATTCCGTTCAGCATTATTCTGGTTTGAGGGTAAGACAAGTGTGAAATATTGCCTAAGATTTTAAAAACACTTGACGTGGGGTTAATATATATGACTTTTACCACTTTTACAAACAATGAATAAATAACGCGTCCAACATATTGCAAGGTTACAGCGGATTTTATCCGATATTGATTTTAAATTGTCCAAAAATTGAGAATATACACTAAACTTATATTATGCGAGGAATATTTAATTTACTACGTGTATTCAAGCAAACCGTTCAACAATAAACCGAACGCCGCTATTATAATTCGTCGCAATTCGGAAACGTGCGTATTCTTTGTACTTTCTCTTAGCTTATACATATAGAAAATAGAAACCTAATAAAGCTCAATAACGCCGACTCTCATTGAATTGATATTTGAATATTGGTCATAATTACGTCTGCAGTGTATGACGAATCGAATTAATAAGCGCTATTCAGCAGCCCTTACGTCAACAACTGGAAATGTGAAGCTTTTGCACAGGATAAGAAAATGATGATTTGAACTCTTTTAATCCAGAATTATCAGGCTCAGTTCAGTTTTGTCTTTGTTTTAATGTTTTGATTCGACCCATAAGGAGTTAACCTGATGGAATTACAGCTTGCATTACATTGCACGTGGATTAACACACGGAAATCAAATATCTGCCATCTAGCCATACATCCGCATCCGCGTGAGAGATGCAGATGTGACTCGGTCAAACTCAGACACAAGTGGTATTAATTGGCGTATTTGTAATTGTATTAAAAACACGTATTAATCAATGGTATTTTATTTTTATTTTTTCTGGAGAACAGATTTGTGTTTAACAGGTTCAATGTATCATATATCATAAACGTTAGAGTACAATTTTTGCTATCGAAACGACCCTCCGAAACTAACATTCTATTTTCTCTCATTTATCTGCTTAGGTGCCGCATTAGTGCAATAACAGAATGGTTTCAAATGTCTCTCATCCGTACAATATCCTTGTGTCCCATACCTATTAATTCGACTAATTCCACCCAACACCGTCCACCCAGCTGAAGTTGAAGTATTATTCATAGCCAGCGTTCCTCCAAACATACCACTTCCTGGTCTGGTTTCAAGTGTGATGACAGTATTCAAAATAACGCTGCTGTCAGATTCCGCGGTGGAATTCATTCGATGTTCTGCGCTGAGAATTTTTTGTAGCTCAAGTTTGGAGCAGCTTGGTTGTGAGTTCAGGAGACGATTGATGTGGTCAACCATAACTTGAGCAGCAGTCTGTATACTCAGGTCACTCGTGGAGGCCTTGACCAAGTGAGAGCAGAAACAGGTGTTTGGGTCAATGTTCGCATCTTCACAGGTCCGTTGTGGCGGTATTGGTAGAAATAAGCTGATTCCTCTGGGTAAAATTGTGTTGAAATTCCTTGTACGAAACTTAATATTTGTTTCAGTGAGGGCATGGGGTGTGATCAAATCTTTCAGTGTTTCATGGAGGTCATAGGGTGTCGTGAGCTTGTTCCGGTTTTCGTAGTAGTTCTTCATTGCCAGGGGATAATTTTCTTGGAACCATTTAGGTAGAACAATGTATAGTAAAGGCATTCTAAATTCGGATTTACCCTGAAAGTCAAAAGTCAAATTCAGACAAAATATCAAAACATTGGAGAGGAACATGGACATTTCCGACAGTGGATTAGGTAAGTACAACATACCTGATCTGTAGACCCAATTTCTCCATCCCTGGTCCCATGGTCACTCATGATCACCAGCACAGTGCTTTCCAAGTACCTATTTGTCTGAAACCACTCAAGCGTTCGGGCGAGGTGTTCGTCACCGATCCGATGCTCCTCCATATACACATGAAATAAAGCCGTCGACCAGGTGAAGAGAAAATAAGGAGTTTGCTTCGTTATTCTTACAGCTAGCTGTTTCATGTAATTGAGCTGAGTTTCGAAAGAGAGTCGCGGTCCGTAGCATAATTGCAAGTGCTTATGCCCGACCTCACGAGCCTGGTGCTCACTCGAGGGTATGGGATAATAATCAGTAGGCGGATTCACGAAATTCCTTGCCTTGTACTGAAAAGTCGAAACAGACAGACCATCTTCAGAGTAAGCAGTAGTGTAACCCGCCCTGCTGAAATCCTTCCAGATAAAATAACATTTGTCGGTAGTGTTCGTTGGAAATTGCCAACAAGAGCTTCGAAACTCGTCTGCCGATGACCCGGTCAGCAAAGGAATGACACTGTCAAAGGTTGCCTGACCCATGCTGCTGTAACCTTGCATACCGATTGCAGAGAGATTCTGGGTCATATAGAGGTAGGTCAGCGGCATATTACGAAGAAAATTCATGTGGGACATTGAGTCGATGCCAAGAATCACGACGTTAAGTTTTTGGGACACATTTTGCCGTTTAAACCCATCCTGCCGATGAGAAATTTTTGAAGGTTTCGGTACAGCAAAGATAAACATATCCACGACCCTTAGCTTTGGATGAATCCCTCGTAGTAGGCTCTGACCAATGGATTCACACAGGACCGCCACTAACTCGATATTCGTTGGTATTTGGGTCACATTTTCGGTCAATGATATACAATGAGTTGAATCCATCTCACTGTGAACAATACAGGGTACATATAAGGCATTCGCCGGAATTCAATTCAATATGTACCGTGGGTATATACTTTAAGACTCGTATTAGGCGTATTAGACTTACTCGACTTGTTTGGAATTGTTTGAGTTCAAAGCGAGTTTATATCTGGTGATAGGGTCAGGGTGATAACAACAGTTTTGAAGTCCAAAGTCCTTGGGATTGTTGACTCTCTGCAAAATGGATTGTGCGGTTGAGGGTGAAGAGAACAAAAGCGGCCATTTCTCTCGATCCCTACATACAATCTTCGGTGGGTCCTTGACAATGTCCTGGATAGACGGCGGCAACGGGGTCAGTTTTGGAAATTGACACCAAACGCTCGATGCATTACGATCACCTATTGACAGGAAGACAAAAAAACGTTGCTGTAAAGTCATTTCAATTTATTCAATGCTAAAAAAATACACGAAATTGGAGAACTATATAATGTAATATTAGGTACCTATGTATGTATCAGGGAAATTTGATGGATTGGTGATGAATTCGTCATAAGCATTGGTAAAAGCTGTGAAATTGAAAAGCTTGACTTACGTGTGAGTGCATCGTAGGTAACCAGAACTTGTCGTCGGGAAATTTCTAGCTGTGGGTCACGAAAGACATTTATCTTGAACATGGGTTGTACAAAGAACAAATGCGTGAACAGAATGATGATTGATATAAAACACATCAAAATGAAACCATGTCGAATGGTGTTAAGTTGGTGTGTGGTCACTCCCTGTCGAACCAAAAAAGCCTTCAGCTTTTCCGCCATATTTATTAGTCAAAAGCTAACGGACTGTCACTATCAAGGTTTGTTTCCGCTTTCCACTCAAAATATCGAAATGTTGAACGTCAACTTTCGATCAGTTTGGGGTTAGTTCATGTCGAAAACGAAACGCGTGCGTAAGAAGTAATACTGCTACACACTGCTACACATTACAAAACGAATCAACAGCAGCGGTTAATGACACCTTACAATTATTACAACAAACATATAAGCCATCCCTACGCATCGAAAACATTGGTGCTGCCATGCGCGTCCTGTCATAATAATAATTTAATAAATATATTTGTCGTCACGTCTGGTCACGTCTGTGCATGTGCTTGCGCCGACGGCATGATGTGCAAATACGGTCCAATATTGAAATTACTATTGTCCTCACCTGTGCTGTGTAACTGTGATTTATACGCTCAGGCGATACAGTATGATATAATATTTAATCTCACTTATCGTCACCTGTGCTTTTGCTTTTATTTGCGACATCTATTATTTGTGACGCTTCGTCGCCTAAACTTGGTCGACCAAAGAATTTTGTATTGATCAAAAGTGAAAAGTGATCAATAACAATTTCTACCAAAACGGACAGAAAACCAACCAAGAAAGCGAACAGAGTGAAACACAAAACACAAGCAACTTTTGTATTACGATCTAGACGCTGAATAGGATGTCGATCGTTCACATATTTCGCTGTAATCGTTCAAAGTTATTGATCACCATTACAATTATCATCCTGGTTGGAGCATTTGTATATTTTTCCATTGACGGAAGAAAAACGACTCAAACTAAACACTACGATATACCTACTATCCTGAAATCTAAGATGGAAGTCAAAATTTCTTTACCAGAACCTAATGAGGATAGGGTCCTCATGAATCGGACCACTTTCTGGAACCACTTTCCAGCCACATTTCCGTGTCCTTACCGTGTTGAGCGCGTGGGAAGAGTCGGGGACGGTGGGAAAAATATTTGTGGATTTTCAGAAATTAAGAAATTCCAGAAATGTGTTGTGTATTCCTTTGGAATCAATAACGAAGTGACTTTCGAGAAGATGATATTAGATCAGACCAACTGCACTATTCGAATGTATGATGTAATTAAAATTCTTCCCAATCCATCTGACCTGATGAAGCAATTTGGCGACAGAATCACTTATTCAGATGCTGGAATCGGGGAAAGTCCGAGCAATACTTTGAAAGCAATCATGGCAAAAAATGGAGATTTCTTTATTGACATCTTAAAAGTTGACATCGAGGGTAAGGCAAATATTTGTTGTACATGTCAATAATTTTAGAATGAAATCTAAAGATGGCTAGTGACTTGACTGCAAAATTAGAACTGATTCTGAATTTTAGGTGTGGAATGGTCTTCATTGTCTAGAGCGGTCAAGGATTTTCCTGATGGTTTACCCATTGGTCAACTGCTTGTGGAAATTCATTACTTCAAGTTTGACTTCGACCCCAATGAGGAATATCAATTGTTTAAAAACTGGTTATATGAATTGAAAAAATCTGGTCTTCGTCCGTACTTTAGAGAGCCGAATGAAACAGGTCCGGAAAACTTCTGGGAATACTCATTTCTTAGCCTAAGATTCGGAATTTTCGAAATAGAACAATCTCTGGCTGAGCCAGTAAAATTGTAACTTATTCCAGGAAATTACGAATGTTACTAAAAGCTACCAGCAAATTCATCTACAGTAATGTTGAATCCAAATTATTACTAAAATTATGATTAAACCTGGGACCGATTCCGGTCTAGTTATTTACGCTTAATCAGATTTATCTTTTCAAAATTGGGCGTGGCGTTAACTAATTGTTTGTCAGGATGGTGAGTTCTCAATAATTGTTAATACCATTTACTTACTGTTCAAAGCACAGGTTTTTAGAACTCTGTGATTCCAATAATGTATTATGGTATGGTAGATGGACGGACGGACAGTCATTTTCGGAATTTCGGTTGAAACAAGCGAATACTAACTTCAACCTTTTCGTTTAATGTTTGGTTTTTGTGATTTGTGACTATGGAGTTAGGGCTGAGCTTAAAATACCTATAGATAGACGCTATTTTCCAACCCTTTTCACGATGGAATATGGAATAGCATTTTGGAAATTCTCAACCGCTGAACGGCGGATTTTCAAAATTTTATTTATAAACAAGATAGCAGACCATGAAATTCCAAGAACTTAGTCACAATCCGGCGTTCAGCGTTTTTGGAAAATTGGTTACCTAGCTTTCCAGAATGCTATTATCAAATGTTTCAATGCGTTGAAAAACGAGGCTTATTTTCAGCGCGATGCAAGTAAGGTACGTAAGGTAGCCGTTCAGTTCAGGCTGGAATTCTCCACAACCAATCACCCACCTCCAAAACTACATTCGGCTAGGCCCGACTCTACCGTCACGCCACCTCTCGGCCAAGAATCACA
>JAQFYT010003705.1:0-10256 GCA_034694925.1 Ceratophysella denticulata | reverse complement strand
GGCGGGGAGGCGGCGTTGGGGTGGGGCACGTTGGGCAATCGTGTTCACGAGCGGTGGGGGACGGCGAGGGAGGATGGTGGTTAGGTTCGGCCTGAAGGAGTCCTGACTCCCATCAAGGCTCACAATGCCCGGGACCTGGAACTCACTGGGGTGGAGGGGTAGTAAGCGATCCTCCGAATCATCCTCATCACCTACGGATCACAAGGTCAACAACCGTTCGAGTACTTCAGTCAACGGCTTTCATCCAACAAAACAAACAAAAGCTCGCTTCCTCCCCATAACCTTGCATTTCCCTAATATTCGAGTATGCCTACACCTACAGATCTCTTGCTTACATGTAATTCGCATTTTCAGGATGCTACCCCCGCCCCGGCTACATTTTGCAATGCAGGGTTTGAATTTATGCTTCCGGATTGCCTGACTATAGCCTAGCCCAGCATCTGGGTGAGAAAGGGGACGGGGTGCGTGGAGTGGGAAGTGAATATAAGCCTAATCAACGACTAAACTACGAAAAAACGAACTAAGAAGAGGCTTTGGTATCTTGTCTAAATGACCTCTGGACAGGATGGACGTGGTATGAGTGATAATGATAAGAGCAGAAAATGTCAGAATATCATGTTCGTGCAGGTGGAAATAGAAATGGTCAGCTTGTATTTTGAAATTTTCCAAATTTTGAGTGTAACCCCAATGGTGTATATGTGTCATAGATTGGTAATTCATTAAACTACAAACTTTTATATCTATTATAGTAATAATCAAATAGAGATATAAATAAAAGTATGTTTTTTAAATCCAGAGAAGGGCTACACACGGAACAAATCACTGGTCACTATCTCGTCACTCTTGCTGGTAGTACTGAAGACCGTAGTCAATGTCCACATCGGGCTCTTCCTCTTCCAGCAGCCCACCCCCGTCCAAGTCCAGGATCCCGGGCTCCTGCTCATCCTCGTCATAGTCCGGGAGGGACTGGGGTGGGGCTTCCCGGATAGCCCTCGGCATGAGATGCGGCTCGGGTGGGCAGGTATGAGGGGTCGTGACGAGGAAGGAGTTTGACTCCTGATTCAAGCGTCCCTTGCAAAATTTCCGTCTATGACCTTCCCCCATTCAAAAAGAAATTCAAAGAGATATATAGCCTTTCCGGAAACTTCTAAATTAAACCATTTGGTGTGTTGTGTCGTGTCTTACATCGCCAATACTTCTTGCCGCTAATACGCTGAGCGTAGTGGAAGGTATAGGCATGGGATCCCACATAGAGCTTCGCACATCCATTTTTCGTCACGCCGTAAGCAACCGGCTCCCCCGTGGCGGAATAGCCTACATGGACCGGACTACGGGCTACGAAAGAAATAAAAAAGACAGTTTTTTCGTCAGCCAACAACGGCAAACACGCCAGTAGCAGAGCAACTAACCCATGCCAATATAGGAGCACAGACACAACATGAATGGATGGACGGACATCTTTCCTGCACAAGCAACAACCCTAACATATCTGACCTAACCTGACCAACTCTGCCATCTGCCAATCGACACACCCTTCACCGCCTGTCAATCAGCCGGGTGCTTATATTGGTTATAATATACGGATTTATAATATTCAAAATGTCTTTTTATTCATACGTTCACGCTGAATCGTACATACATAGGGTAATATGATTTAAATAATACAGATGTGTGTATGAGTGCATCCTATGGAAGATAAGATACATATAATAAGTTATGTAGTGAATAAGTTCGGTATGGTCTGAGGTACACGTGGATGAACCGGATGTCAGTTGCAGGTCTCATGGTCATGTGGGCCAGTCATATAGTAATGCCCGTCCGCTTTTCTCTGAACCCGTCCACGACAAGATCGTCGATTCTTACAACGCCAGTGTTGGTTTCCGTTAATGGTTCTGTGGAGAAGGTACATTTTCCCGTTCCAAAAAAGCCGAGAAAAACCTTTGGGATTCACAAAAACCTGAGGCCCACTCCCTGAGTCCTCCTCATCCTCATCATCGTCAAGCCCAAAACCTACACGGTACCAAAACCAGGACTTTAGAATATGTATGTACGTAAATACTGTTTTTGAATCAAAAGCTCCTGCTGCCCAGCAACTAAACTTCCATACTACAAATAGTCCGCATCCGCATCTATGTACAACCTGAACCAACACCTAACTGCCCCTGAAACAAAATAACCAAACCGGATGAGAGAATGACCTGACCCACTATACATTTGAAATAACTAAACCGTGACCCCAAAAAAAACGACCATCAACCATCACCAAAATTACAATGAACAGCGTCATTTATATATTTATATATCTGACAGTGACAAATTGGACAGACATAGAACATGTTGGATGGACTATGGACATTGAACATTCATAAGAAAACGATATCATTCATTGCTCAAAGAAGTGCCCTGGAACGAATTGTTCAGAAGAGTCCCGAGTCCGGTCCAAGTTCTGAGCGACAAACGCCCTGGCGTTGATGGTGAATTTATGTCCTCGGTGGGTAAGTGGTTGTGCTTGTGACGAACGTGGGCCACTTCCCCGTCCCTCAGCACCCAGGCCTTGCACCCATGATTCCTCTTAATACAGCGCCAGTTCTCAAGACCCTAAGGACACATACGACTTGGTTAGGAGACGAGCGAGGGAGCAGGGTGTTCAAAATTTCCAAATTCTCCCGGGCCTACCTTAAGCGTGTTTCTATGGTAGGTGTAGCCAAATCGTCGATGGATGAGTAAAGGAACTCCGCGGGGTGTACACCCAAACGTTAACAACTCCCTCTCACCTAATAAAATTAAAGTGGGTTTTATTGTACTTCAAATACTGTCAATGGCTAGGAAGATGATTATGTCGCTTGGTAATCGCAATATGAGTCTCGTTCCGCGTCAGCCAACCCCCACAGGTCCGAACACTACATTTCCAGAATTCAGACACACTCAATTCGCCCTGATCCGACTGAGAAGAGCGGACAAAGACGTAGACGAAGCCCTCATGGGACAGACAATGCGGGGATCCATTATTCTCCGTGACCCGGACCACCTGATCTTCAGGATCCTCGGACCAACCACCTGAGTACATAAATAACCAAACCCTACACTCTGATCCGAATCGAGAATACCACTACCAACATATCTACTAGCCGAGCTCCAAATAGCACCCCATTGCACATTGCTCTCTACAAAAGCAGAAAGGTGAAATCAATTGACCAATCCTGACTGTATGCAAACGTGTACAGGAAATCAAATCATTAAACACTTTATTTTAAACCACTTAGTCGTTAACTTAATTATAGCCTATCCTGAATCCTGAGTCTAATCCGTTTTACGAAGAGTTCTGAGAAAAGTTTTAATTTTATCCTTCTGAATTTGTATTCCAATTTCCTCAAGTTTGACCAAAAGCTGATTCGGTTTCCGATACCCCTCCCCCATGAACTGCACAATAGTGGCCTTGAGCTCATCCGACATCCCACGATTCAGAGCCTGGACATGGAAATGCTGCTCGTTGTTCCCGAACTGAGTCACTTTCTCCATATTGTGATGGTACATGAGGTACATGAGGACGGGGCACTTCCGGGACGTTTTACACCGATAGTACTGTTTATGTCCAGCTGAGGTGTCGTACTTGTAGGCCGTGGTCCAGACCCCTTCCTCCCGCAACGTCTCCACAGCTTCACCCAGACTACAAAATTCTCGGGTCTGAGTCCAGCGCCAGTAGCGTTTCCCATCCTTGACAATGGTCCCGGCGGGTGCTTCAGGTACGGGGGGAGCCTGGGTACCCGGCTGTGTGTCATCCCGTTCACTCTGTTGCTCCTCAACTTGGAATCTAACCGTTTCAAAATCCCAGTCCTGCTCCTCCCCACCGTCCGCTTTGAATAGTACCGACAGAGCCAAGGATTAGCTTAGCTGAAGAGTGACGTGGGACAGAGCTATGACAGATGCAATGACCTGACCTCCCTCACTCACCCGTGACCTTATGCTGACCATTTCTATATGCCAGGGGGTACAAGAGACTACTAAATACCAAGATGAAACAGGGATGAGGGACAGAAACACATGTTCATGTAGTGCTGAGACCCACGTGACCCCATCCAGGTCTGTCCAGAGGTCAGAAGAGACAGAGGAGGAAGAGGTGGAAAAAAGGACTAGTACAAGATAACTGTCTAGACTGAGAAGTGGGTGGGTGCTTACCATGAGACGAGTCCGTGCCGCTCGTGCCTAGGCCACCTTGTCCAGAAGACCCGCTCATGAAGGACCCTACACAACAATATAACAACAACACAGGTCAGAAAACTGACACAAACACCCAAAAAAACAACTTCCCAAAACCAGGCACCATCCCTAATAAAGCCTCAATACCGGATATAACTCAACCAACCGCCTAACTCGAAGCATATTTAAGCCCTAACAAGCCGTAAATATCCTAAATTACACTTATTTCTCGGAAGTGAATGAACCACACGTTTCGAGTTCGAGTCTCGACAAAATTTTGAATCGTATAATTTCCGTATTTATTTTCCAGACCAGAGCATCGAAGAAAAACTTCTCCGGTAGAAATTTAATTACTGAAGAGGACATTTCAGATGAGTACAAAATATTGAATTAGCACAGCACTTGTTCTGTTCGGGGTTCTGTCACCGATGAGAAGCACGCGGATCCAGGCTTTGGCAAAGCAGAACGAGTTGATTGAGAGAGCCTTGAGCAGTTTGACCAGTGTAGGCCGACGAGTCAAGCGGATGACCTGTAGTCAAGGTTCTAATTATTGAGGTCAATGGATGGACATCCATAGGACAAGGACAGAGACACACGGAGTGCTTGTTAAGAGCATAGATGAATTAAGAAAAAACTATAGCCCGTTTCTAAAGGAAGAGCCCTTCCTCATCCCTCTCCGCACTTCGCTTCGAAGCCCGACATGACTCGCAGTAAGTTGTGAAAATGGAAAGATGCTCCTTGGTCACATTGTAGTAGAGATTCTTAATGTACCGGTGAGTCCGGTCTCGTCCACCATGATTCGTGGCCATATGGGCAGAGTAGACTGTCTCAAACATTCGTTCAAGCGGAACGATCCGAAGCTGTGTCCCTTGCTTGACCAGAAACTCCGTGCCCGTGTTGGGGTCGACCTTGAGCTCGTAGAGCTTACATATAGAAAAGTCAGAGAAGAGTTTCTTCCTTCCGGCTGCCAAGGTTCGTAGCTTGTCCATCACGTGCCTGTAGTAGTGCTCCGTGAAGGACCTCGAATTTCGTCCCTTCGTATTCTCAATCTGCATGATTCGAGCCGTGTACTCGGCTCGGAGAGCCTCCAGGTCAGAGGGCAGCTGGAAGGGCAGAGGCAGAGCACTCCCCGCCCCTCCTGCAAGTACACAACAGCCTCGACTTCAACCCAGGTTCACATTGACCTTTGATTCTTTGACCTCCTACGAACCGCCTATCTATGCACCACCTAGCCCTGTCCAGCCTAACATGACTCAATGCAGAAGTAACGATACAACAGACTCATTAGGAAAATGAAAATCCATTTTTATTACATAGAGGTACATTTCTCTTGTGATCTGTCCAGCTAACAGATTTAAAATGCAGAAATAATAAAAATAAGTAAGCTCATGTTTTACATGTCATACACACTACATAGTATAGGTACATAGGGCTATAGAAGGTGGGTCACTGTCACTGGGTGTGGGGCGTGGGGGCTAATTTTATGTTCTCCTGCCGCCCGGGACATGACTATGCGGTGCTGTCATTTCAGTGGAGCCGTTGGCGTGCGTGAAGGCTCTTCCCTTACAGCTCCTATCAACGCATCTCCAGGACTGCCCAGCTCCAGTTTTGAAGGATGACATGAAGGAGTAGGAATACCCAAACCCGTGAAGTCTCTCAAAATTTCTCGGAGTCCGTGTCCGATACCAATCATCAACTATACGACACAAAAAGAAAAGCCAGGGCTAAGCACCTCTCACTTTTCTCTGAATAAAAGCAACTACGTTTTTAGCATAAAACAGCAACAGCACAAGGTCTTCTACCAAATACCAAACCAAGAGCCTAAGCCTCTAAGATATCTATAGTGTATGTAGTGACATTTAAGATTAAGTACAGACAGGGGTCATGGGTCACACACTGCCCGTTTGGTGCCAACGAAGCCTAAAACCCTATAGATGATGCTGAAGACAGGGCACAATATGGGTGAAGGGGGTGAGTGTCGAAGGCAGCGAGCATGGCCTAGTTCCATATTACAAAAAGCAAACACGACGGTCTGATTCGAGTTCACTCACGACAGAAAGATGAAGATGCTCCGAAATTCCCTAATCCTCATTCATCACAACTCCTAACAAGCTTGAAGCTCTAAATGGAAAAAAGTATAAATGAACATGAGAGCTTACCCAGTGAGCCTGGCTCCATGTTACACATCATATCCTGAATGGAGTTGTCATTGTCTTCCGAAGACATATTGTGCTTCTCGTCATAGTCATCCTCATCCTGTAATCCTTCCTCGTATTTGATGGACACGTTGGGATTGAAAGGGTCATTGGCTTCCGCTGAATTCCCTCCGCCCAGTGAACCCGCTGTAGAGACCGTGGACATGATCATGGGTGACTGGTTGTTGAGTCCACTGTTCCCTGCTGTACTAGAACCCGCCGACGGACCGTTGCTTCCCGATGACCCAGTGATCATGGGCTGAGGTGGAGTGGAGGACGAGGAGCTTGGAAAGGCCCCACTTGAGGCTGAAGCCACTTCATTCACGTAATTATCAACGTTTACGCGCTTTCGTTTCGGTGAGGGTGGTCTGAAAACAGATTAATGCACGTGACACGTGATTTCCGGTTGCGGCTTCGAACTTATTTCAGGGTCGGTTGAATACCAAATTACATACCTCTGTTGTACAATATCAGGAGTTCCACTGCGAGAAGCGGAGTGAGAGAGAGAACTGTTGCTGTTTTGGTTACCCGGCAATAAACCAGCCAACATTCGTTTCTGTACGAACAAAAAATAGATGTTATATCAACCTTCCGAAATTATATGACCCTCTTCTGGTCGCAAATTGCAAATTCGATGTAGGCTTTTGATATATGCGACCGGGATAAAAATGTAATGCACCTCACCTTTGGTAAATCTTCTCTATCATTCATATCAGTCAGTCCTTTGATTTGGAGAAGTTCGGCCGTTTGAAGAAATGAGGGAAGGCCTTCTTGAGATACATTCACTTGTCCATTGTACATGAATTGGATCACGGCCTCCAGGTCAGTGAAAGTCACGCCTTTCAGAATGATGATAGGATGCTTACAGGGATTCTCCTGCAATGCAAAATACAACACACTGAGATTGAAGTTCATGCGCTCAAAACACAAAATGGGATATATATCTAATATATTTAGAATTACCTTGAAAGTCTCTCGGAAGTAGCTGGAGCAAGCCGACAGGAGCATTTTATGACCTTTAATTCTCTGACCCTCACAGCTCAGCGTCACGTCAGTCAGCTCATCGTCTGATCGGAGCTCTTCAAAGGCCGTGACAATGTGTTGAGAGTAGTTGTTCCACCGTAGGGAAAATTGTTGTGGTCCAGCCATGGTCTTGACCCTTGAGTGACCCCACTTCTGGTCTCGATTTCTAGGTTCCGGTTCTTGACTTACGTCAAACTCAGGCAGATATTAATAAATACTTGAAATGCTTTGTGAAACCAAACCACGACCTGTTCAGTAGAAGAGAAAAGAAATGGTCAGAAGGCCAGGTCAAACTCGGATTCTGATTATGAGCAGACTAAGATTAGGATTGAAAACGTTCGTGGACGTTCTTACGCTATACGCTACGGAAAACTATACGTATGTACTGAGGTATATAGTGAAAGGAAAGGGTACAATTCCGCTGTAATTGGGCAAGTGAACCGGGGCGTCTCCGCCCTTTTACGTTTTAATGGCGTGGTCCTCCAGTTTGGTGCATGGGGTGAGAATTTAGAATTTTGGGTACCTAGGTGGGTTTGGGTTGGGGTATATGGTATGAATGCTGATGGTATAATGTTGAGGGCGGACGTGTGAGCGAGTTACCGAATGTACCACCCTGTGCTGTGTGGTATACCTACCTACCTATATCGAAGTATGAGAAAAGCCTGCGCAGCAGTCCGCGTGGTGGGCCCAAAATACCCGAGCGAGAGCAGGAAGAAAGCCAGCCCTCCTCCTTCCCCAGACCCACCACGACGACACGCACGGTTTTTTAGCTTTTTACACTGCAAGGAAAATCCAAGGCGCAGCAGAGGCAATTTTTTTGCCACTGAACGCTTCCAACGAAGAGCTGTATATGAGAACGAGAGCCAAATGCAATGACCGTTCTTTCCCCAGAGCCAGAAGAGCAATAGAAGGCAGTACCGTTATCTTTTATCTTCCTAATGCCCCACCACACACCAACATGTACTTTTATTTCGGCTACTGCTACTGCTGCGCTTGAATGTCATCTCAGTGCATTGCCCCTATTTTACATAACAGAGAGTACACTTTACATGGAGTAGGTAGTGATGCAATAGAACGCTTTTAGACAGTCCGATTCGCTCCAGTAGTTTTTACTGGTTATGGTTACGTTATACTGTGTACTGACAGTAACCTCATGTTTCGCAGCCGAGCCTAAAAAAGATTGAGCATGCATAACAGCAAAAAAAATTACGCTGTGTATACTTATATGTAAGTATATTTATTTTTGCTTTAGAATCTGTTTAGGCATTATAATCTTTTATTTCTGATTTATACACTCAATGCTTTTGTTTAAAAAATATGATGCTTGATACTAATGGAAGCTGAATTGTGTAGAAATAAATTAAATACGAATATCGAAATATGAAATGCTCGTCTGAGGATGGGGATTTGGGATCATTTCTTGAGTTTGAATTTTGAATTGATATGACACATTGAACATTATGACCGGTAAGTTGCGTTACGATTAGATTATGCTTGGTTGATGATTCATATTCCTATTCCTACTGTTGCATACTGCATCTACCTATTAGTACTTATTATTTACCAAGGTATGTTCATTGGTAGTAACGCTAGTACCTAATACAAGTGACAGTGAACGCCGCCCGGCAATACTTTTGACTTTTACGTACCTATACCTTTCGATTTGGATTCATAACTTTTGGTATACGTAATACAGTAAAATGTCGAAGACGAACGGTGATGAAATTAAAAACTGACTTCACTTTCACTCTCATTTCACCTTTCTCTTTCGAACGAACTATCGAAATTAATCAATAGGTGCATGCCCAGAATGAAATTTCACTATTGTCCTTATTCATGTCACATATGAGTCATGATTATGATTAACACAAGCAAACAGACCCCGCGGTGTAAAAGTGAAGTAAATTAAACATATAAGGCTCGCGGGGACTGGCGTGGCGGCCGAATTTATGTTTGACGTTTAAATTACATATACATATATGACCTGCCGCGCGGTGAAACGTCAAGCCCGAAGACCGTACCATATGTGGATGATGAATTATTGACAAATCATATGTATAATAATTATATATATTATAATTATTATGTGTAGCATTCTGAGAAGAAAAACGCGTCGCTGAACGCATAAATAATGAAAATGAGATGATGAGAGCCGACGAGGAAGCAGAGAACAAATCACAAAGGAAAGGTAGGTAATAATTAAATGATTATGGACTTACAACTTACGAATGCGGCGTGGGAATGTTCACATGTCCTTTGAGAGTGTGTTGACCTTTGATGAGATGAGTCACTGAATGAAACTTGGGAATTAAATGAGCGCACGGTGAGGGCTGTCAATGTCAACTACTGTACTGTGCTGTGGAAAGGGCGAGGCGCTTCTGAGAATGGCTTGGGTAAAATGGCGTCGTCTGTCTGGGACGACGAGAGGAGTTACAGCGGAGTTGATGTTGCTCACGTCTCCAAATTCTTGAACTGACTGCTGCTGCTGCGTCCCAGAAAAGAGCAGAACAGGGCGCAGCCCCAAAATCCCAAATTCCCCACAGCGAACCACATACAAGGCAACGGAACTCTACTACTGCCTGCTTTATTCCATCGGATTTGGGCAGCAGCGTCCGTCCGGCACTATAGGGAAGGGGAGGGAAGCGACCAACTTTTTTGTACCTCACGACCGCAGAACGAGGGCTGTTCCGTAACTATACCTCCAATATGGATATTCTGGTATATCTATGGTATTACATAATACTGAATGGGTAGCATTTAAACTTGCGGCGAAATAAGAGAATTTTACAGCTAAAAATAGTAACTTTGCAGCTCTATTAGTAAGTTTGCGGCTACATTAGT
>JAQFYT010003704.1:0-10261 GCA_034694925.1 Ceratophysella denticulata | reverse complement strand
GTTCTCGAGAGATAAATAAATCAGAGCTTGATGAGATTTTTAATCGACTTTTTACCACGTAACGCCGCCATGGACCATGTACTATGCGATGAGATTCTACTGGAGAAAGCATCAAAGTGAAAGTGGCTATATTTTCTGCATAATTGGAAACCATTTCCATTTCTAGATTTCTTTCTATTTGCATGTTTCGAAAGGTACTCCCTGTCAGTTAATTTGCCATATACAAATGGAACAGGTACCTATATTTGAACTGCGCAATATATTTTGCTGTGTGCAGCTTTTTCTGATTCAGCGAACTATAATAACCTATACTATGTAGCAACACCGGTAATGGGTATGAATTGAATTACATCTGACGAAAATCGGTAGTTTCAAACAAAATTTAGATAAATTTAGCGTCACGCGAAAAACTCCAGATTCGAATATATAACCCAATAACATTAATTTAGGTGAGACCTCGCCTCATCCGTCGACAATTTCAGTTATTTAGCAACTTGGTGTGTTAACTTGTGACGTTCATGATTCCATATGGTTCTACCAGTTTTGTAATGATTTTCTCCTATTTTAGACCATCTTTTACAAGGCAAAAATACAAATAAATCACATAATATTTGAGTACAATATACTGATTTGCTTGGGCGCTTTACTAATACTAGTTCGCTAATACCAGCCACACTCTTATAGAATGCAGCAATATACTCAAAACCCATTAATCTTAATCTTAATCCTAAGCATTACTAACATTAATAAAACGGACCGCCCGGGTATTAAACAAACAAGAAGGAAATCCGCATTTAATTGTCGCCTGAGTATGTCCTTGCCCATGAACGTCTTATTTGTGTGTACATCTCTTCATATATAGTTAATCTAGAGTACTTATAATTTGGGAAACTTTCCCAGTCCCTAACCTTGAGTAATATGAATCTTTATGCGTCCATAAAACGCTGGGAGTTTTCTCTCTTGAGCAAGAATGTGCCTCCTCTCGTTGTGGAGATGGAGATTCGTAATCTGTTTTTTTTTGTACAAACTTTCTACAGGCGGAGAACCGGGAAGCGTTTATGGCTCCAGTCAGTCCGAAGGATTTCCTCTCAACGACAATTCGGTGGACTTGAGAACATGATTCCTGAGGCAAGTTTCAGAGCTTTTATACGTAGAGCGACAATGTGGCCGGTGACATATGGTTTGCTTCAATGTTTCAGCGAAATTAAGGAAATGGATTAACAATTGGAAACTTGAATTGATTTTTTAAATCTTGTTTGGAAAATTTTTGAGCTTTTGTCCTATACAATCTAATCTACTGCGTTTTGATAGTCGTATACCTTTGATTAGGTTAAGTTAAAAAATATCAGGCAAGGTCCTCTCTAGTTAGGTTATACTACTCCTTAAACCTAAACCTTATCTAAGATATTAGAACCTAACCTAGCTAAAGCTATGAGACTCAAATCGCAGTAGATGGCAAACGGCAATAGCATTTGGAATGGTACCTTACGTTTTCAAGCTTCAAAATATGCCAGCTAGGCCTGCTGGCAACCTTACAAAATTTCGGAACAGTTAATTACCTGTAATAGTTTAGGGTACACTGTTGTGTACACTAAACTATTGAAATTTAAATTTTCTAGTGGCGGATATTCAAACATTTATGTATGTACAACCACCACATTCTATCAAATTTTCTAATCTAATAGCTAACCGAATCTGCTTAAAATTACCAAACCAAACGAGATCAGTGGCAACGGTTTCAGGGAAACGAATTTATTCATTGGGCAAAAGTGGAAACTAACACGGGCGATTTTATTTAATCCAAATTTGTAACGATGAAACCTTTATATGTGTGCATTTTGCTTGTGGCCACGGACAAGCTAACAAATTTTACTGTTTCAATTTCTCGTGGCTGGCTCAACACGATGTTATTTAGAGTTGCTTTACCAATTTCGCTGACAGTTTTGCAAAATGACCGACATAAAGGTACCCTAAATATATTTTAGGGTAAAATTAAAGGTACAATTTGTAGTTAAAGTGATAAATTAGATTCTGAATTTCCCTGAATCTTGTCCTATATTGGCCAAATTGTCAAAGTTCAACTGTCGAAACTCTGCCTTTCTTCCACTTTCACTCGAGACACTAAGCCCGACTTATTCTTTTGCTTCAAGGCGACTTGACATTTTTTTGCTCAACGTTTATTCCAAAGTGTCCTGAGTCCTTAAGAATCCGATCTTCTGCTGAATGCCAACAAATCAAGTTCACTTTCTCATTTTTGTTGCGGAAGAAGGTCAAAATGGTTGAGATTGAGGGTATTGCGAAGATACATAGCTGCAGAAAACATAATACTAGCCTACCAAATATAGCAGGAACAAATACATGTTTTATGTAATCCGATTTGGCTTGTTTTGTAAACCTAACCTAACATAAAATACTGTAAGAAACTTAACATAATTTAAGATGATTTTAAAGTCGCAAAATATGCATATTTTCGTGCACACTAGATTTTATCAGCCATGTTTTTGTCGCCATGCTTTTTTGCAGCTATATTTTATTTGTTCTGTTTTTGGCGTAACGGTTTTGACACAGCCATGTTTTGTCCGCTATATTATTTTTGCAGCATTGTTTTGTCCACTATGTTTCTTCGCAACACCGAGCTTGAGCTTTATTGCCTACCTTGGCTTTGGCTTTGAATGTTCAGAACGTGGTTAAATATCGCAGAGTTATTCCATTTAGTTTGAAGAACCCACCTTGAAAGTTTTACATAGTTGATATTACGATAGTTTGAGCCTTGAACTAGTTGACAATTTTGAAAGTCCCTGTTCCTCCTAGTGCAGTGTGGGAGCCCATTTAAAATTAGCCTTGGGTAATATTGTATATTTACTGGGAAAACAATTAGATTCCATGGTCGATATTTGCTATTAGAGGTTAAGGTTCAAAGCTAAACCTACAAACAAATATTTGCTCTGACACGAATACTACGAACGAGTCTAAATAAATACAGAGTGGATTAAGAGAGGGCTTTGTGTTTCTAGTACATAATTTAAAACACTGGACAATCGTGTGGTTTGTGAATAATTTAAATGTACAGTTCAAAGGCAAGGCCAAGGTTTAATCTCTATTCTGAGCTGGATTATTTACATTCTTGGTTTAAGCTTCTTTTAAGGATATTCTCATATTTTGAATTTTAGCGGTACCTATCTACAGATAATGGTTGATGATGCGTAAAGCATGGTTCACTGTAAGGACTATACCGTTTTCAATTGACGAATGAAATTCGATAAATTGTATGTCATTGGAAATCATTTGTTTAATTGATTCACGTTCCTCAATTTTGATGAATTCGTCAATATCTCGAACAAATTTGAATCAATCAATCAAACAATCAATCAAATGTTTATTCGAGTGGCTTTGTAATATGTAGAGTCATGTTTTTTTCAATTACCTAGTCACATATCTAACTACAAATAATAATGAAACTTAAGATTAAAATTAATTTAAGAATTCCTAGGATAATCTAATTTTAGCATAAGTTTTGTTCACATGATATTGATTGAATTGTGTATTGTCAAGCAACGCAGGTCGTAGCTTTCCAAGGAAATATCACACATATCTTGTATTTCACAACGATATCTTCTTAGAGTAATTAATTAATTAGGCCAAACGTCGCTATTAGCTAACACTTCGATTCCAGCTAAATTCAAAACTTCAAACCAGAACGACCACTACCAATCTAATAGAACCGTATTCTCTGAATATTAATATTTATTCAAAATATGTAGTATTTTCCCAAAGAACGTGTAACCAGTGCATTATTCACTAGCCAAAATTAGATTCTATATATACCAATAAGTTAACTGTGCGTGTATGTGTATGAATGTCGCTTGAGCACATCCTAATCCTGACTCTTGGATTTTGTATCTTCGAATTGAATTATATTCACGACATGACAAATCTGTTCTGTTAGGAAATAGTACTAATATCCCAAATTGAATCTAGAAGGTCCCGTTCGAGAAGAAAGTATGGGCAATCGATATCCATTCGTCTGATTAGAATAGTTCCGGGACCGGGATTTTGGGCTGAAGCTGCGGAAGAACAACGGAAGTATTTCAACTGGGTCAGGGTCAATACTAAACCGGGACTCGGTCGGGATGAGACTACTGAACTTGAGACGGAGAAAGTGCTAGCCTAGTCCTTGTCGCAGAAGAAGAGTCAAAACTTTTTTTGTTATTATCTATGTTCCGTAACCGGACGTTTAGACTTGGACGAGTCTTCGTTTCGTCGTCAGTTCGTTCTAATAATGCCTGATCAGGTTCCGGTTAGGTTAGAACTCTCAAATCGCGGTACAGATGTCCACGTAGGATACTGTGTGGTGCTAGATAGAGCGCGCAGCGCCACTTTAATGTTAACGTACATTTTTTGTGTACACGCTGATCAGGAAATCGAGTTGTGTAAAGGTTAAACTGGACACAAATCGCATATCCGAAACCGTCTAGTACAAAATGTCCGTAAATCGCAGCGTTTTCCAGTGTGGTCCCGTGGAGAGGAGGAATAATGGGAGGGCAGCGATCCGTTCCAGCTCCCTCCCCGCTTTCTCGGCACTAAGATGAAAACTTGGAAGTATTTTCACTGCCTTTCAAAAAAGGACTTCAAACAATGCTCTGCTTTCTTTTTATCCTATTGTCAGAGTTCCAACAGATTTGTAAGGGAGATTAATAGGAGGAAGACACAGAGCTGGAATGGAATGAATGACTGAGGAACTCACGCTCTTGGACTCCCATCATTCTTCCTACGATACTCTTATAATATAATATAGTATAATGTTGGCCCAGGATTCTACAGAAGATTTGTCCATTTTATGCGGGTGCTCGGTTCACTGAGGTGTACAAAAATGATTCAGTGGGGATTTTGGCGTTTCATTGTGTACAGAAGCAAGTAGGCGAGGCGAGATTTGGACAGTCGCAATTTTTCATAGCTTGCATGACCTTCCTCGCCATTGTACTGCAGTAATTTGTGCATTTTTGACATTTGACATTGTCAATTTTTATGGATGTACGAGAGGGTTTACAAGAGATATTGACTAATTCAAGGAAACTGAGGGACTTGGACAGACAAGACAACGTTTTGCCTACTAACTAAGCTAGCTAACTAGCTTAAGAATTTCATCATAAATTTAAAATATGAGACTAGCCTTAAGATCAACGCCAGCATGCCAACAAGCCACGTCAAGTTTACTTTACTTTACACTACTGTATTTGACTATGACCTTTTTTATAGGGTCCGGAAGTTGCCTACTTTTAAAAAAAGAAATAAGTCCGTATAGGAGTTAGCTCATGGGTCGTCGGGGGAGTATATTCCCATCGCATTCACATTCACATTCAACATTTGGAAACTCAAATTATCCATCCACTGAATGGAAAGCAATAAAAAAAAGTTTGGAACTAGGATTTATTTTCCTTCGTTTTCTCCCCTTCCTATTAGTTGATAGCTATACTTTCACTTTATGGCCCCAAAAAAACTCGGTACTTATATAGCATGCGATTCCTTGATCTCGTATATTTTTCTAACCTAAGCTACAGTACTACATGATAGTTAGGCTAGAATACACTTGCGATCCTGTGATCACACACAGTACGAGTTGGTACGGGGTATCCAAAAACTCCTTCGTACAAACAGTTCCAAAGGGGGAAAAGTTGTGCAGGTTTCTGCAGATTTTTTTTCCTCATGCAATGTCATAATGACGGAATGGGGCGTATGAATAGGCGAGCGAGAGGGATTTCGGTCAATGGGCCTCCGATTTGTCATGATAAAGTGGGTGATCGTTTGACTAGATTTTCATGGTGAGTTTCCCCTTGGAGATTTTGGAAGTAGATTTGAAAGTCTGGGATGATTACGATTATGGATGGTATTCAAATCATGGGAGGGAGTCGGAAGGAAATAAACTATTTGTGTGGCAATTCCTGGATTTTCACTGGACACTGAGTACACTTTCTATGGACTTGCAATGGGCCTTATATCAACTTTCACTGTATTTTTTCTATATTTTCGATATGATTTTCGATTTTTTATGGACTTCCACTGGATTTCGCTGCTTCAATTTTGATTATCACTTTTGTGATTTTTACCGCTGACGGACTTTTATTATGTTATTGGCTTGTTTTGAATTAAGTATTATTTAGCTGGACTTACACTGGAATTTTCACAATCACATTCTGATTCTGATGAGATACACGCCACGCAAAACAAATAAGTTGATATAATTTAAGCGAATTATAAATTATTTATAGATTTATTCAGAACAGGACGTTAATATTTTGGTTTACAACGGGCTTGTGAGTCTGTTTCATTGTAATTTTATTGGATTAGTTTATTTTGTTCGTTAATTTAAGTCGATATGACAAATTTATACGAATTTTGTTGAGTTTATATATGGAAAAACTGAAATATTTAAACTGCTTCAGGCTGGATTTTCATTGGACTTTCCCGGTGATTTAGCCTGGACTTTTACAGAATTTTTGTTTCCACCGGACTTATACATTTTTATTCACTATACTTTCACCTAATTTTTGATTGACTATTTCACTTCTACACTATAAATCAAAGTCTGCACAACGCAAAATCAAAAGTATGAACATACCTTACATATTTACAAATAGGGAATTACATATTTAAGCAGATGAGGTTTTTTATGAGGATGTCCAGCATGTTTCCCAAATATTTCGACGGAAGTTCCATTTGTTGTCTCCAGAGCAGAAGTAGTACAGATACATATAGTTCTACTGGGTTTTTGTGGATTTGCGTTTGATGAAATTTTGTTGGAATTTCCATGTTCTTACTAAATATGATGCGTTAATTCTGTCCAAATTCTACCCGTTCTTAATATTACTATAGTATGCGTAGATGTGCGAGTTTAGGTGACGTAGAACATTTTTGCGACAAGCCTTGGACATTCGTCCGATTTTTCGCTGCATTTTTGGAATGGTCTGCATCATTCTACTGAACTTTCAATTGTTGTCACAGTCCCATGCTTTCATCCGACTTTCTTTAATAAATAGTTTTCAGTAGAATACATAGTCATAAAAATACAGCATTTATTTCGCTTTTGGGCAATCCATCCCATAATTTTTTTTTATCATAGAACGATTAAGAAATAATTACAATCTTGAATATTCCGGATGTCATCGCAGAATAACTGTATAAATATTATGCGACAATATAATTTATTTTGATGAATATCTCGGATGTTTATTAATGAACATAAAATAAAGCATTTATACAATCTACCTCCAACTTTCCCAGAACTTTTTCCTAGAATATTCCTAACCCCATCCGCGCTTTCACCGGACTTTCTCTAAGCTATAACTTGCTTTCTCCGGCCATCGGCTGCAATTCCTTTGGACCTTACCTCAGCTTTCACTATTTTCCTCATGCTTTCCTCCAACTAAACTTTCTCCGTGCTTTCACCGGCCTTCCTCCTCACACCAGATATTTTACAAAATATTTCTCGGGTATATAGCCTATAGAATTTTTACTGTTTTTTTCACTGTTTTGTAGGATAAGGTGGGTGAAGAGGCCACGACTTCCTTTGTGGGTCCAGTCATGAATAACAACTTGGGGCAGAGTGTAGTGACCCTTGAGCATCGGAATGGAAAGGACAAGTTGGGGAAGGGTGAGGGAAGCCTGGATGAAAAGCAGAGCTCCAGCAATAAGCCCACGACTGAGCTCGGGTCGAAAGAGGATGATGATGGAGAGAGAGATGCAACCACCTATCGTGGCATTTACCTTCCTACCCTCACCAATCGATTCAGGGAAAAGAAACTCGAGACAGCCTACCAGAGATACGCTTGTCGACAAGTACGTTCAACGTTCAAACACTCTTAATTAACTTTTTTTTTTCGTAGTCCCGACCTTATCCCAACTTTCACCTGTTATTAGATCCTATTTCAGTTTCGGAAGATTATCTTTAAAATCACCAAGAAAGTCAGTACTTCTTACCTGAAATCTAATAAAAGAGTGCGCTATTATTTGGAATAATTTTCAATATGTCCAGTGGATCAATGTTATAGATAGGAAAGTTCGGTAGATATGCGTTCTATCGTATCTGTATCGCTGTATTCCGGTAAGGAAAAGTCCGGACTTCTACAGGTTATGTTTGCCTAAAAGTGCGCTATACTAAGGTAGTAAATAAATGCTTTGGTCCAAACCTTTCAGGAATAATTGATTTTATAACGCTAATTCTACGTTCAAATACCATTTTGATGAAAATTGCTTGAAATAGAGTAAGTATGAATCGCTTTATTCCTAGCTAGCTATTGCTTACGAAGTTCGAAGTAAAACCTAGCTAAATATTTACTGATTTCATTGGTGGTTTTAAATCCTTTTAGAGAAAAGCCTCGTGCCACGTCCGTGCATCGGCCGAGTAAATGCTGTAATTCCTAATTCCGTCTACAACATTGTGGGCGGAATTGGAACTTAGGTTTTATTACTTATCACATCACTTTACCCAAGCAATTAATTACTTTTCCTTGTACCAATAATGGCTTCATTTATTGCACGTTTACAGCGTCAGAAGTCTCTCGTGATTGTGAACTTCATTGACCTAGTAGTGAAAGTGGTGACATTGACCTATACGCTCTACTGGAGTCTAAATGATAACCAGAATCAGAATAATTCCGCTCAGAGGTCAAGTAACAGTAATACTAATAATATTAACCCTAACTGTGACAGTGACAGTTCCGTACTCGAGACAACTACTGGGATGTTTAGTCTTAGGCCTGCGGTGGCTCAAGTGATAATTTTTACTGGCGTGAGTGCGGTTGCAAATGTGATTCTTGGGACTTTAGCCTGGTGGAAGAGATTTGCTAATCTCTATTTACATTGGGGAGCTCTCGTAACTTGGGCTTTGCTATTTCTGCAAGGTAAGAAACAATGGTATTTCTTGGCTGAATTAAATCTGATTTGCCAACCTATATACCTATGACACTGTTCCGAAGCGTTTCTATTAGATTACATTTTAAGACTATTCTCATATTTTTAATTTTAGCGGAGTATCTGCTCATACAAGTTAATTGGCATAGATGCTCCAGGGTAGGTAAAATTACGCTACCGTTAGAACTAGGCGATTAAGTCAAACATTACCTATAAGTCTTGGGGGAGGTAATACCCTAGTTAATTGATAGAGATTTGCGAGTTTACATGATTCAATCAATATAATGTGCACAAAAAAGATCTATTTTGGATATAGAATGATGGACATCTATCAATTAACGAGATTATTGGCTTTCTTGTGATGTTTATATTACATCGCTTTTAACGTGTTTAGAACCGTAGAGTCATTAGTCATATCGGACTCGTTGGATATAACTCAAGTTTGTTAACCCAATATACCTATAATCACGGGGAAGTTAAAATAAAACATTGTCTTTGGTGGAAAAAACTAAAGTACCCAGTGATTATCGAGTATTTCTTCCTTAGAATTAGAAAAAATATATGGCGTGATCCTGTAGAATCAATTATGCGCACATATCGAGGTTTGTTCTACCAACTTTAAGAATGATGCAGTTTCGACCAGTGTCGTTCCTTTGGTGGACAGTTGAAGAGTTCTAACCTTTAATTATAACATCACCTGGAGTATCAAATCTGGGTTTGGTAAAGGTCAATTGATTACGCAATTTTAAGTTGGTAGACCACACATGTATGATATCTGTACCACAATGCGCCAATGGATGAAGAAAAAGAGCTGTATTTTTTGATTAAATACTTGCTTAATAATTAATCTCTATTAATTTTATAAACATCTTCATTGTCTTTACAGGATTTCTACGAATAATGATTGGGATCAGTGAACCACCCTCAGTATTTTGGTATATTCTCTTTGTGATTTTCGTGACCTATGCCATGCTCCCAATGCCCCTACGGTAAGTTCCTGTCAAAGAACATAATTAGGGTTAACAGAGCATTATGAAGATTAAAAGTTCCCAATCCCATGGCCATAATACCCCTATTTAGACCTCGTAAATAACTGATTAACTCTAGAAGAGAAACTGAAACTTTCCCTGTCGTCCCTCGACACTCTCAAACTCAAACTTTTGAAAGGCGGAGGACTTGTAAAATACAATACAATTGGATTCTAGATCATCTGAGCCGCGTCAATTCAGGGCCAATCGTAAATATAGCTGCATTGACAGTTTTAAACGTATAATTTAATGGGAATAATATAAACGTGCATTGAGAAAATAGAATGTGCGTTAGAAATGAAGACTTTTGCATTGAGAAATGGAAT
>JAQFYT010003703.1:0-10262 GCA_034694925.1 Ceratophysella denticulata | reverse complement strand
GACCGATCGATCGACATCTGGCTTTTATATATATTAATAATATGTACATGATACATGTTATTATTATTACGTATTTTAACTATTGTGTCGACCTCGCGTATTCTAATGGACTATTTTCGTCATTCCTGGCTAATACAGAATTGAACGAATATTCATTTTTTATACGTTTTGACACTGAAAGAAACAACCTGGTAAGTAAAACACTGCATAGAAATTAATCTCATCTTATGTATTAGAGTTATATATTTTTGATTTCAAAGTTAACAGAAAATGACATGGAAATGGTCGCTGATCATTATAGTACTGGTACTGGCTCAGATTTCTCCCGCCATTGCGGAAAAGTATGAAGGTGGATCTGATAACGATAACTCGAAGGGAGATGCCGCTAAGGATAAATCGAAGAATGGTTTGCTCCCCAATGTCGCTATCACGATGATCAATGCTCCCAAGGCCGGCGACCTCAGCATACTCGGAGGGAGGTCATGAAACAAGGGTGAAATCGCAGATGTGTTAATATGAGATAAAATATTGATCAAATATTTTTAAATTTTTTTTAAGTATACACGAACTAATAATAAAAGGTGGCTCTAAGAGTTTCCGATACAGCTATACGAGTAGCTGAGCGATATATGCAAGTATATACTCCCACACTGAATTAATTATCGGAATATATTTTAAAATTATTTTTGCAATGAAATGTCCCTGGATATTTAAATAACTCAATCCATTTGTAGGCGTGTAGAATTTGACTGATACTAATTTTAAGGGTTTAGAGTCGTTTGTTATTTCACATAATCTGATATTAATATTATACGATTCTTGATACTTCATTGAATAGATGAAGTAGATGAGAAGTCGATTGTGCGATATGCTTGTTTAATAAATCTCTATCAAACTGACAAATTCCATGTAAAATTAATCTAAATATATTAGCTTTACTTCTGCAATTTTTTGGCGTCGTTGTAATTATTATCGTTATATTTTCACCTCGATTCGGTAGTTTAGTTACTGTTACCGCTGATCGCATACAATTTCTAAACCTAACTTACAAATACCTACTGTATTTATACGAAAGTGGCTAGGATAGAAAAATGTATGCGGTCCCTCGACCGCAGGTGATAAAAGATCGAATGACTTCTCGACAAATGGCATCTTGAACGCATTTTGTTTAATTCTATTAAAAGTCGGGTTTATATCTCGTTTGAACGTCTTTGTTCTTTAACTGAAGCAGTGTCGTCGGCAGAAATCACAATGAATTTTCACTGGCTGAGCTTTGTTATGGCATTGAGATTTTTTAAAAGTAGGTAGACTATACAGAATTTGATCACCTAAAATTCCATTTATCTTGCAGTCAGTATTTAAAGACTGGTTTATTTGGCTATTAACGTGATCCGGATTCCCGTACAGCATCCAATTACACACTTATTGTCGTCAACTGCATGTTTGTATACTATCTGTAGTAGATTGGAAGCCCACATCTAAATTTTTAATCCGATGTACTCTTGCCCGTTCGTTTAATGTTTGTCACTAGATACATGAACAAGGTACCTGGAACATATTTGATCTGTTTGGCTAATTAATACTGGAATAAGACAAAATAATTATTGGCGTTCTTTCGGCTTTATTTGGGTTTTGATTAAATCATATAAAATCCATAACAATCCAGCCACCAAAAATTCATTCTTCTGCATTCCGCGAAGTAGCATGAACGACTTTGTCATTGCGGTTTCGGTCAGCGGTTAAGACCGATACCGGTCACACGACACCAGTGTTACGTATAGATGTTAGTTAATTCTTATGAGTTATGATGCGATGAGTTCTTATTTGTAATTACTTGTGTTATGCAGTTGATTTGATAACTATAATCGGGGTTTACGTACTTAAATCAATTATTTATTACGTGAATTAAAATCAAATGACCTTAAACGGAGGTTAAAATTTATGCTTTTAGGCGACAAGTTCATTGTATTGTTCACATATTTTACTGGCTACATGTTATTCCATATTTTAACTACGCGTCGGCGTCGGGTATTCCAATGTACCTACTATTTTCGTCATTGTTTCTTGTTCGTCATTCATTGCTAATACAGAATTGAAGGAATATTCATATTTCCTACGTTTTGGCACTGGAAGAAACTGGTAAGTAAACACTGCATTTTATTGAAATTAACATCTTATCTTATCCGATTTGAGTCTTGTATATTTGTTTTCAACATTAACAGAAATGACATGCAAATGGGTACTAATTGTATCGCTGATCATTGTGGTACTGATGCTGGCTCAGATTTTGCCAGCCGTTGCAGAAAAAAAGTATACCAAAGAGCAGTGCAAGGAATTATGTTACGAAGAAAACGGAGATGATAAAGACTCCTGTCCAGACAAATGCCCTGAAATATTAAATAAAGATAAGGACGATGAAGGTGGATCTGGTGACCCAAAGAAAGAAGATGCCGATAAGGATAAGAATAAGGATAAGAAGGGTGGGTTGGTTCCCAAAGTACAAACCGGGAATGTCGCCAATACCGAGAATGTCGCCGATACCCAGAATGTCGCCAATACCCAGAATGTCGCCAATACCCAGAATGTCGCAACGGTTCCCAAAGTCGGCGGCGTATTAGGGAGTGATAAGAATCAGGATTAAATCTCAAATGATTAATTTTGAGCAAAAATATTGCTAAAATATTTAATCTTCTTAATTTTACATGAAGTAATAATAAAAAAAATTAATTAATTTGGAACTTTCAAGTGTCTTAAAGGTACAATAATTCAACCTGTATAAGATTCTAGTGCCATTTCCAGATGGCGCCTCATAACAGAGCAGTATTTCTATTCCTGGCCACCATGTGGACACAATTCGCAGATGCTTGTTAGATAAATTGTAACATACATCCAATGTAACCAGCATAAATGCGAACTGTATCTAAATCTTTTGTAGCCTTTCCGACTTTGGCATTTGTTAACACGCTATGGCGTTAACAAAAACGCGGAAAATCACGGATCCAGTACATACTTCCTGATGAAGCGTGAAAGCTTAGTGATGTCGGAAGTAACTTATTTTCCTTAATCCAGTCCATAAAGCATGAATCTACTGCAGATCATTGTAAACCACACAAACTACAAGTCATCAACGTGGTCGACTAATTGTTAATGTACTGGGATTTGAGCTTAGGAAGAATTAATAACAAATTAGCTTGCTGACCCTGAGAGAATGATGCTAAATGTACAGCATACCTAAACCAGACCAGACCAGTAAACACGTAACAATGCTCTGTTGATTTTATTGTAATGCACTCGTATTGTACGAATAACATTGTATACGTATAGCATGTAATGTACATACATAATACAAATAGAATGTAAAAGTGCATCAGCAACCTCAGACTCAAGTCAGAGATTCAATAAATCATGTCATGCCCATAGCCCATTGTCCACAGATTTCCTTGATGACTTTTTTTGGTCTTGGTTGTTACATGGGGGGCTTTTGGTGACGCTCTTTTCCTGCAGCCCTGCCTAAGGTCAAGCTTAAAAATGAATCAAGGAAATAGCTAATGTATGTAAATCTGTGTACATTGTAGATGTACAGGCTCTATTGATAGCCAAACATTCAAGCATGAGCTTTTGGATTGTGGAATACTTTAGTATATACATCAATTAAGAACATAAATTAAGTTTAGACGTCAAGAGGGATTCATCTCCCATAACCTTCTGCATCTTCCTTCAACAACTGCTTTGGGGAAAAGGAAGTGAAGGAAGACATGTTTCTTGGATCTAGTATATAAGACCCTGCCGAGTCGGAATTGAATCATACTCAACTCCTCAGCTCTCTACTGTACTCATCCAGTACTTTTTAAAAATCCTAAAAACCTAAAAAAAATTGTGATTTTTCACAAACCCAACCACCAAATCAACATGCAATCCGTAAGTGTTTTTTTATAATTTCGTTGAGAATTTGAAATTTCGCGGTAAAATAAGAGCATCACAATTTTAAAAATGTCGCGGTAAAATATGAGCATCATAATTTTACAGAAAGCATGTCTCAGCATTTAGTGAATATTCATAGGTCGCTACTGAATAATAACTTGAATTTCTAAAATTACAGTCAATCGTCATTGTTCTCGTCGCCGCCTTGGCTGTTGTCAGCGCTGGAAACCTCGGACTAGTCCGCACCGCACCAGTGCTCACCACTGGCCCAGTAGCCTATGCTGCACCGGCCGTCGTTGCCGCACCCGCCGTGTATGCTGCCCCCACCGTGGTGAAGACCATTGCCCCTGCTCCAGTCGTCTACAGCGCCCCGGCCCCGGTCGTATACAATGCTGCCCCTATCGTTAAGACCGTGGCACCCGCCCCAGTCGTCTACAGAGCCCCGGCTCCACTCGTCTACAATGCTGCTCCAGTGCTCAAGACCGTTGCCGCAGCTCCCGCAGTCGTTGCCACCTATGGCTCCGTCCCAGTTGGAAGCCGAACTGGAGTCTTGGTCTAAATCTAGTCCTTCAACCGTGTACCATACTGCTCGTCAGTTCCAGTCAAACCAGAGTCCAACTGTATACCGCAGTAGCATTTTGTACTTTTATACACTATACCGTGATATTTCAATTGACGTTTTGCAAATTATAAATTATGTGTAACCTACCTATTCGGAAAATTGAATTGAAAGCTGAATTGAATAAATACCATTTCTGTTTCTGATACTCGTATTACTCGTATATATCTCTTCTGTTTACTACTTCGTGATTTCTACAAATTCTCGTCGATTTCCTGTTGCATGCATTCGCCCTGGTTTCGTTTGACATGCATTTTTTATGAGCTAAATCACTCACGATTACAATCTGAGATTCCTAATTTTACGTCAATAGTGCCCTGTCAAGAGCTCTGCAGTAAATGTAGGTTGATACCAGGTTTGTATTTAATGATAAGCGATTTACAAAATGAAGAAAAATTTGAACATTTAAAACCACTAAAATTTCCACCAAAGCTTCTCCAATTTGGCCTCCTCGTAGGTATATATTTTACGTACGTGTATAGGTGAATAAAATTTACGAGTATTGTAAAAATGCTCACGGCAAAATTGACGTGGGCATCCCAGCCCCAAACGAGACAGATAATCGATTTCCGGTACAAATTACTCAATCCAATTAGGTGCTACAAGGAAAAGCGTAGTTCCGGATTTGTATTTTGTATTTTGTATCTCCAGACATTACCATGGAAACACTCGGAATCTTTCCATCTGGTATATTTCCAAAGACAACAAAACTTTTCTTATTTAGAAATCGACCAAACAAGAACAATCCGTCCATCAACTTGGAGCTCTCCAAGCATTTTTTTCATTTCAGTACGAGAATCCTTCAATTTCTTATTTCATCCGTACGTATACTTGTAATCAGGTCAGGTTTTCAATCAAAAATCAAATCACCGGTTAGGAAAAAAGGGTCAAGGGTCACACAAATTACCGTTTCGGTCCGTATTCACCAGTTTTTGTTCACCTGATACCGTGAAGGAAGGAAGATGACGACTCTGTGGGGAACCATGTATGATCTCCGGGCTCCGTACAACATTCGGGCTGGGGACTGTGCTCAGCTTCGCGTGGTCAAAGCTTTTTCGGTTGAATCTTGGCAGAAGGATGTGGTCACGGACTGTGCACCAAGGGCCGGGTCAACGAGACCACGCTGCCCGAAACCTACTCTTTTCCGGAAGTGCTATGACCGTGGAGAGTTCCCTATGATGATGGATCAAAATTGTAACGGCAAAGCTATTCTCTGGAAGGTGAGCGATTTGTTCGGACAATAGGCTAACGGATTAACAGAAATAAGCCGATAATATGTAATGCAGTATGTATATCGATTTTGTAAATTCGAATATATTTCAGGTTCCACCCGAAAAACTGGACTACCACCACTACCTTCCGCTGTTCTTCGAAGGCCTTCGTGAGATTGAGCATCCCTACAGCTTCTTTGCCAAGCAAGGAATTCATGACCTCTTGGTTCATGGATGTGACAAGGTTTTGCCGGTCGTTCCGCAATTGATTCGCCCAATCCGTGGTACGTAAACTGAAAAAGGAAAATAAGCCAGATCCCTATAAGGCAACAGAATTCTAAACGATTGAAATTGTAAACTGATATTTTTAATTGAAATTGAATTTTCAGAGGCTTTGAACACGCGTTGTCATCCTATTTTGACCGTGACGCTCCATGCTCTCCAACAACTCATCGTCTGTGCTCCAAAGGTCGGGGAAGCTCTGGTTCCCTACTACCGACAGATCCTTCCGGTTCTCAATATCTTCAAGAACAAGAATGGTAAATAATTCACTAAGAAATAAGCATTTTGATAATTCACATAATTGCTAGCAAATTAGCTCGAAGTCGAATTGTCAGTATCCAACCGATTTCTGAGCGTTACACGTGGCATCCCATGGCAGGCGTCTCAGACAATTATACGTAGTATTCTGATTCAGGTAGTTTAAGGTGTTAGGCAGTAACATTCTTTCATTCATAACGCAGCCATGTTTTCGTTACACGTAGCATTCTGTTGCTAAATTTAGCATCCCAATTCGGACATTCTGGGCCGATACGCGTACCGTCCTAATTCAGGCCTTTTATCGATAAATGTAGCATCCCAATTCAGGTATTTGATTCCACGGCACTTAGCGACCTATGAATTTAGGAACTTTTTCCGCTAAACGTAGCATCCTAACGCGACATGCCAAATTTCAATATAATTTCCTAAAATTAACTAATGTTTGTTATCCGAATTTTAGTGAACCTCGGGGACGAAATCGAGTACGGTCAATACAAGCGTGAGAACATTGGTGACTTGATTCAAGAGACATTGGAGCTAATGGAGCGCTATGGCGGAGAAGATGCCTTCATTAACATCAAGTACATGATCCCAGTCTACGAGTCCGTCGTGCTCAACTAAAAACCCTCCTCCTGGACAACTAAAAACTTTCCATATGGCAATCAAATCAAGACAGAACAATCATTATCATTATACAAAAAATGCTTTTAGATATTAACATAGTCACAAGTAGGAATAATGCAATTTCTTAAAGATCTCATCTCCAAAAAGAACAATCAAAATACAAATATGAATTTTAGGTAATTAGCCAGAAAGACGCTTCTCGTACAGCGTCCGTACGAATAGCTTAATAGGAATAATGTACATAGATTTGAATACTTTTTTCAAAAAGGAAAATTGCAAACTTATTGCCTGTGATACCACTTTGATACATGACCATGATTGACAACAGGCTAAGTAACGGAATAAAAATAAATAATTACCACAACTAAACTGGTAGGTTGAAGTTCAATCGAGTTTTTATTCAAGTCGACAATATAATATACTATAATCTGACTTCTTGCTACGTATAACTACATATATTTAGGTATTGGGGTTAGGTACGTTAGGACACTACATAGGTTATTAAGAGGTTAGGTTTTACTGGCTTGGCTTGGTTTAGGTTTCTTGGCTAACACGGTCAGGCTATACTAACTTTAGCTAAATCTTAAATAGCTTATCGTTATCGTACATACAGAATATCGGTAATACCCTGAGCTTACTGCATGTTCTCTGATATGACGACGATTAGGAATTTAGTTTATTTTTGTTAAACTTGATATTTTTACAAGAATTATTTACAGATTGCATTTCGTCAAACTGCAGGTTAAGTTAGGCTATTCCAGAAAAATTCGTTTTTCAATTTGAAGCTCGGATATTTACAATTTCCACCGTAGCATACCACACCAATACCACACGTATATGTACTGTAAGCACTATCCACTATGTACTAGGTTTGGTAACCTTACCACATACAAATTCTAATTCTAAAAATTCATTTAATTCCATATAAATACAAATTCGTAATTTGGTAGCCAATTATTTAGCTCAAGCTAGGTGTGAATCTAGATTATGTAAGTTGATAATACTTATTATAATTATCGATATCGATATGAAATAACCAGGGCGTTGGCCTATGAAATGTGACTATCAGTTGCATACCATACTAATATTTAGAGCTACAAAATAAGGAGCATATATAAACTGTAATTAAAAAACGATAAATTCTGTTAATTTGGTGAAAATAACGCAATAATACTACGAAGGTTAATGGTGTAATGTTCAACGAACCATAAATACCTATTAAAGCATTTTGTTTGAATCTAAATTCAAACTGAAATAATTTATAAAAACACTGAATTAAAGTACAACGAGCTTTGAAATATGTTATGACTTGGAAAATACTGGTTAAATCTATCGCCGGAACAGGGCCGATATTATTGTGGTAATGCCTTGCACGCTGAATAATTTTCCACACATCTCTACGTCCGTGTAAAATTAAATACATTTTCGCATACAATTTTGTAAACTTAATAATAATTTCTGAATTATCCAGATTCACGAGTCAAGTGAGCTTTTCAATCATATCGGGTATTCGGCGGCGGAGAATTGGCCCCAAGGCTAATCCCAGAATCACTGGACTTCTCACAGTACAAAAATTGATTCTTGTTACTTTCTCCATGTTGATTTCCACTAGATTTCTGTCCATTTTCCGCTGTTTCAAATAATAATTTCGCATGTAAAAATCTCTGACGAACTTCACCATAGTGTTCTTCCAAACTTGGATAACCCTTAGGAACTTCTTGGTAAACATCTGACCCTTTGACCCCACAACCACGCCCTGCATTTGCGGCAGCCAGGATTTGAGCATCACTTAGATTTAAGGTCATGGAAGTCATGGGTAGATTACTGGGTGAAAGTATAATTTCATCTACTTCGGGATCTTCGGATTCTTCACATTTAAGAAATACCCCGGAATCCCGAACCAGTTTAGCTTGAGCTGATTGTGATCCACGACTAAAACTGGCTGGTGGGTCAAGAATATGATTGAGATGATCCTGAACATCTTCCAGTAAGTCCATTTGACTTGCAGAGGAATATGTGGGTATTATAATTGGTGGAATTTCATCCCCGGCTGCATATTCACGGAGTAGTTCTACAGCCGTCAGGATTTTCTTCCGGGCAGCTGGGCTGTGGATTGCGAGGCGATCCAAGTCTTCTTCTTCCAATTCCTGGAAAATGTCCAGTGAGTCGAAGCCGTGGAGAATGAACACGGAAATGTGTTCCTGTGAAGAACAAAATAGGATTTTGTGATTTAGGTATTTAGCTATTGATACCCTATGACTGCGATCCCAGAATCACTTACATTTTTCGAACCTAACCTAAGCATTACATATTACATGTAGCATCCTGTTTAAGGTTAGGTCAAAAAAGAGCATGCGACCCAGCGATCGCATGCTCTTTATGCAGTACGGATTTAGGTATTGGCACTGAACTGACGGATCAGTCGTCGAAGGAGGCTTAGATGCTTCAATGGAATACCTGAAGGATCGATTGTTCTAGGAGGGTTCTCAGAATTTGGCAAATATACAATTTATATGTTCCGGCCGTATTTACCATGTTTCACACACACGACACACGAGAGAAAAACTTAAGCTAATTGAGTCCACTTGTTTTCAATATTATAAGTTTTTTCAAACGGCAAATCAATGCTCAAAATTAACATTCGTCAATACGGTTCAATAGTTCAATGAAAGGTCAAGTAAATATCTGGTATTTATTCACCAATTCATTGGCTTATGTGGAAAGATCGTTAAACCAATCTAATTTTACATTTTATTCATAACATTTAGATGAATTCAATTTGGGTTTTGTAAACAGCAATATCATACGTAAACTCCGGAAATTTCCAATTTGGTAACACGTTTAGCGGTTTAGCTTAGCCAAGCTATAAGGTATTTGGGTTTCGACAAAAATCAAAATTTTCATATTTACATAATACTTATTTACGGCAGCGCATAGCGTCATGTCAAATGACCATGGTAGCACATTGTCAATAAAAAAAATCGATTCTATTTTCGTTTGTGTGCCCTACTGATTCGTGAAAGTCGAAAACCTTTGGTTAGGTTTTAAAGTATCACATCAGGTTCTATAAAACCTGGCTACACTAAACGTTACTCTGTAAATCAAACCTAACCTGAGATTTTATAACTTTACCAAACTTTACCTAACCAATGCCAAAAGCCAGGAACAAACTAATTGCCATCGAAAAATAGTTATGCTCCTTCAGAGCCCTCTATTTGTAATAATTCGACTCATCATTCAAGCTCAAGTTCAATGTCATAATTTTGTGCAGGCATGGCTTAGCCATGTCTTTTTCTCCACACACTTCTCAAATAGTTGTCAAAGCAAAAGGAGCTCCGGTTCCAGGG
>JAQFYT010003702.1:0-10264 GCA_034694925.1 Ceratophysella denticulata | reverse complement strand
CTGAATGCCTGATGCGGGGTCTGTATGTAGTAGAGGGTGTAATGATTAGACCTATTATTATCCGCTCGAATGGCATCCTTAACTCTCTGTTATGATGAGTTGATCATCTTCTAAATACCGTTCAATTGTTGTTCTCGAGCCGGATTTCTACTCGGAGCAGAACCACCTGACTCGTCAAGAGGACAGCTGGAATATAAACGTCTTCCAAATTAATAGCTATTCTTAATCTATGGAGAGACCGAGTTCCACAGAAATCCTCCCAACAACCCTGCTGTCTCTCTTCCTTGACTCAAGATCCGTCCGGCAGCTCTTCTGGCTGGGACAAAGACGGAGGCTTCTTCCGAACCCCGTGTTGATTTTATGAATCCAGTTTTTACATAAAACTCGTACTGGAAGCAGGTGGACTGAACTCGGACTTTGCTTTGACATTGGCTTCTCGACCCGAGACTTGGAAATGTGACTTTTGTTCACCCAAACAAGCACGACATGGGTTTAGTAGCAATGATGACCCACGCACGTCCCTCTCCCTCCGTGTGTGGCAGAAGAAAATTTAGAATCCTATGAATGGGCATCTTTGAAACTCAGCGACAGGCTTGTCCCACTGATTCTCCAAGTGGAAGATAATGAGCTGCGTCATAAATTACAAGTTTCTGACTCTATCTCTTCCGTAACAACGGTGTCCACATTTGGAAAGATGTGTGCGCCTTATCAGACGCAGAACTCCTTCCCGTTAGTGGGCTCCACACAGTGGCGTTAAACTTCGCTTATATTCAATTTTAGACAAAGAATTAAGATTTACTGCGATACTTTGGAAAATAGGAAGTATTATTGGTTGGAATAGTTTGGGCCTTTAGTTGACGATTCCATTCTGTTATGGTCAAAGCATGTAATGCTTGGAACTCTGCCTGAATCTTAAAGCTTCCATACTAAAATTCCTACGAAGATAAAATAAATTATAATGGTCAACTATATCTGTAATCAAAAATATTAAATTAATAATGTACTATAATCTGGTGTCAGTCTGGATTCAGGACTGTAGTATGATCTCATTACACACTTAAGTCACTTTTCGTTTTGTTCTAAGGAAACCTATCTTATTATAAATTGTGTCTATGCGCAGATGCTATCATAAAACTTGAATTTAGGAATTTTTGTGAATTATCACAGGTTGCTCAGCGAAACATTTCAATAGTCAATTCAAGTTCGCAAAAGCTTTGCCTTGTCCCCCACAAGGTTGAATTGGATGAGAAAAAACCTGCTTGACAGCAGCTTGGGATCATAACGTTGCAGGGTTGATGAATTAAAATGGAGTTGAACGTCTTTTCGGATTTATCTAGTTATTCAATTTTTCTATGTGCACTTATTTTGTCTCCAAATCACCAGGCTGAGTAGATTTTACTTCTAAATTTTGATTTTTTGGCGGTTCCTAAAGTGAATCAAAATTTTAAAAAAATTAATCGCGCAGCGAGTTTACTGCAAAAACAGGTTTGGCTTTGGATTCTACAATTTGTAATGTTCTACAGATTTTTAATAAAAACATGCGCTTCATAACTGTTTCCATCTAGATACAATTTTGTTGCGGGACTTAAGGTGTTTATAGAGAGATCTATGTAGACGGAGGAACAAACAGACGGATCATCCCTTATGACTCTTCTGGTCGAAAAGATCGAGTTCTTCCTGGCTGGTGGTGCTTGTTGTTGGATTCCGGAGGAAGTGGACAGGTGCAAAAGGGCTGGAAGGAGAATACATAATGGCGTGGGACTAGAAGAGTGTTTAATAATTTGCATATAATTAGAAAGAGGCCTAAAAGTTGGAACCCAGTCTAATTCGCCATGGTGAGGAAAGGGCTCTTCGTCTTCATGCATGCTTCTCTCCCATTTTTCCACATTGAAGGCCTGCCTATTCCTGGAGCCTCATCTCTTGGAACGAAGCGTCTTGCAGAAGACCCCATGTTGAGCGTTCCAAACCCCACTAACTTGACTTTTACCAGATTCTCAGCGTCTCTGGAAAAGGGTCTGCGTACTGCCAAGCCGTAACACGACAATTCCATATACGACATCCAAATTCATTATACAATAACTCCACAATGTCTACAATTGAACAACTAAAACTGATATAAGTTTTTACTTTGTTTAGTTAACATTAATTATGTATTATTCCAAGTGCGTTTTATTTGTTTTTGTCCCATTTGCCGAATTAAACCTAATCTAACCAAGGGTACCTACGCATCTTACTGAATCGGGTAGACTGCATGTCAGAGCGGTGCAGTTACCTGGAATTGGAATTACAAAATCCACATGCAACCGTGCAAATCAAAATTTCCCCTGTGTTTGGTGAAAGCGAATTATCACTTGTAGTTACATAAGTACAATTGCATGAAATTGGCACTCCACATTGGCGCTTACTGAATTGTCGTGAAACGGTTGTTGGTTTGGTTGCATCTTATTACCATATCCATTCTGCTGAGGTCTGCTACGTCGTCGTCTTGAGTAGGGAACGCCTTCCAAAATTAAATAAAACCATTCCAATCCAGCTTTAGTATATTAATCCGGTTAGTAATCATGCTCCTGGGTTCCGCAATACCCGCTCAGCCGGAGCACACTCAAGTAGCTTAAATCTCATCTGCTTTTTGATTATTGTCAAGGTCAAACTGCTACTGGATATTGTTAATTGTGTAGGGATTTAGTAGCTCAGAATGGACATATGTAATAGTGGAACTAAACCTGTGATTAGCTTTGCATATACATAATATCATTAAGTACCATTATAAACTCCGTGGTAAGACTTGACTAACAAATGGAATAGGAACAAAAGCACATCCGGCTCAAATCCCCGTTTCCAAGTTGGCTAATGAAATTAAAACTCCTGCCTGAACTCCTGACTCATGGGTTCGAAGAGGTTGGGGCTACTTTAGTGGATGACGAATGCAATGCTCTCTAAAGTGTCAGCAGGGAGTTTTCAGGGAATGGCAGTTCAGAAAAGGATGTCGGTTTGGATCAAAAAGAGATGAGACAAGGAGGAAAAGAGTTGGAGGATTTTCTTGACTCCATGTCTGACCCCCTACTAGATAGAAACCCGGCTTTACGGAATCCTCTGCAGTCAGAAACAATGGGCAGCCCTCCATTTTGGCCCCAGTCTGGACCATAACTCAGCATTAATAAATATGGACAATAATGACCCCAAACCAATCTCTGCCCCAATCCATCTAAATAATACCCTCTCAAGTACATACATATATACGTCAAAGCTAGAATTCCGTTCAACTTGCTTATGAGTGGAAAGTGGAACTGTGTCTGCTAACTTCCTTGCTAAGTCGCGAATTGGATTCATCAGCCGAATACACTCTAACTCCGTTTTGAACACAACATACTAACTCCGCTCAACGTAGCTTGGAATAATAAATTCTGTACACAAACGCATATGTATTCACAAAAGAACAGCAAAGTGAGTTCACTTCAACCGTGGTAACAGTGTTTAAGCGTTTAAACCCATAATCCCAACCCTGAATGTTTGCAGATAGTGTGCATACATATTTGATGTGTTTATGTTTGCCCTTTTTCGTACACTACTTGAATGGGTACACTGCACTCGGAACAACAGTTTTCCATTGAACATTGACCTGCAACTACTAAGGACACAATAGGCTATAAAGTATTTACTCGAAAACTATCGTTTTTCGTGATTCCAGTAAACCTTCTCCTTGATTGGAAAAGACATAAAATATTCTGTTGGTGCTATGCTGAAAAGTGCAACAATGTTGAATGTGGCGTGGTTCTGAACTAGTAGCCCAGGTACATACATGTTGTAGTACAAGTACAATAAATAATTGGAATAGAGAGTAGAGTTCTGTAAAGTAATTGTGGGGGCATGTGGAGGGTAGCAAAGTTCTTTGGGTTAACATAAGTTAACATGGTTAATTTTTACGAGCTTGCCCAACGGGTATTTAGAATTCATTTCCCGTCCTCCTCACGTGTAATGGGAGTACTAATATTTTCTCTCCTTGCTTTCCACCTCAACATCTCAACTCTTTTAGAAAAAACGCTCTCGAGAACACTTCCGCCGGAATCAATCGGCCCACCTTTATTTGGGCCTATTCTGCATGTGGTTCCAAATCATCACCCAAACTAAGTAGTGAATCCATATTAGCAATATTTAATATCCATTTGTATCTGCACATTGCCCACTGAAATACAGAGGGCACATACAGGTCATACTTGCATTCGCGTTAGATCAGAAATTCGTCAAACTTAATCTGGATGATACTTGAGTCGTCAACATTCCAGAGTAGGTATACAAGTACCATCAAGACTTGGCGGCTCCGACTAGAGGTGGTGATTACGAAAACTTTCCAAAAAAACATGTTAGTGAATAAAACTGGTGTACTTTTTATTGATATTTCGCGGAAAACTGTGTGGCTGGTGATTACGAAAACTTACGAAAAAGACATATTCTCATGCTAAGAGCACCGGTGTACTTTTAATTGATATTTCGCGGAAAACTGCGTGGCCGGTGAGACAAACTTTGTCGAAACGAAAAATTCTTTTCTTTTCGTTAGGTACTACGTTTTATGATTAGTGACCCCAGCGAAAGGAAAATCTCGTCGATTTGTCCATAATAATTCTCAATTTGACCCGATTTGTCCCAACAACAGCGAACATCGCATTTTTTTAATGAAAATTTCACCAGAAAATAAACTGGTGTACTTAGTATAAAAACATGGTTTACATGTTTACATTTGACTCCAAAATAGCATTACAGTACACGTAAATAACTCCATGATTTGGAAAACAAAGCTGATGATGTAATGGAAAGCGAATAGAATTGAAATCACCAGGCCCAAGTATCAGAGGCGGAGTTGACCCAGGTTAAAGGACGTTGATTCGGAAAGGTGGTCTATCCTTCCTCTGCCCACTATTGACTATTGACATTTCACACCCCGAGTCAGAGGAATCCTGGACGTGTGAGGAGAGCAGACCCCACTCAGCATTTGATATTATCCCTTGGTCATCAAAATATTGAGCACACAAGTCATGTCATAAACTCCACTCCTGTACACACAAGGGAAATATTAGTATTTCCTCTTCGATGTAACCATTATGCCCCGACACATCCGCCAACCAAAGCCACCACCATCATGAGCCAAGTGCCTCATGTGACCGAAAATATTTGAAAATGTGTGCCCTTCTTTTTACGACATTCCTTTATGACAAGAACAACATCCTTTTTTACATCTATGCCTAAGCTTGTGACAACTTTTGGTCCCATTTGTTTCCCAGGCTCACGAGGCTTTCCTTTTCTTGCATAGTTCCGTGTTATTGAGGATTTCAAATTCCCATCAATACAGACAGAGGAGTCAAGTAAAATGCATCTGGGTAATAAGAGTGAGAAAAAAAGACTGCATTTGTTCATAGCTCAAGATTCCGACTAAAGTGGTAGTCGAAATAATGATTTTGCATGTTTCTCCAATCCAAATAAAACAAAAACCCCAAATCCAGCTGAGTGACATAACAATGGCTTGATTGGGTTCAAACCTACACACCAAATTTCGGCACTTTTGAGCACACCTGTCAATTCCATCTCTGACAACTTCAGTCAATGTCCTTATCCACAGAGTAGGCAAATTCTATTCCAATACTCAGGAATTCTCTATCCGTTTTCTGGTTCTAGGAAACGCTTCGTGAATGGTCTCATTGTGCAAAAAAGAAGGAAATAGCATCCTAGTCAAATCTCTAATCTTAAAGTAAATGAGACGTGAAGCCAAAAATGACTAGAACAACGGCAGAAACGCCAAAATGCGGTTCCGCTCAGCTTAGCGTCCATCCGAAGTTTCGAAATCCTCCTGAGAGACGATAGAGAGCGAGTTCTTGATTCATGGACGGAATTATTAATCCGAACTCCCCCGTCACTGACGCGTTGTGAGGCTCGAGAAGTGTCAATCAAAGGAGCTGGGACATGTGAGTCGTCAGAGGGATGGATGTGGGAAGAAGCCAGGGCTGTTACGGCGTCTCGGAGGAGCAGCGTCGTTACTTTAAATAGATTTGTGATGTGAGTGAAGTTAAGGGTTTTGGGAAGGAGTCCCTGTTGTGAGAATTTAAGATATTTCATGAGAGTTTTGAATTGTTGTTGTTGGATTGTTGGATGGATGGAATGGAGTGAGGGAGAGAACATATGCAACCGGTTCGTCACAGCAGGAAAAGTTACCTTCGAAGGCAGAAGAACCTCGGGGCAACTTAAACAAGAGCCAACTTGAGAAAAATCTTCATACTTCACCTTTCAAATCCAGTCAGCCTGACTTTTTCTTCAAATACTTCCGTCCATTCTTTCCGCAGCAGAGTCATAGACGCTTGATCCTTCTTCTACAATAGTCCACCTACAATAGGCGATTCATCCTTATTAAATCAAAGTAAACTATTTCTTGAGACTTGTCCAACGATTTTTTCGACGCGGATTTTGATACGGGGTTAGAGCTAACATTACAACGAAGGAGTTAGCATTTTTTCGGGTGACAAAGGTCATCATGGGTCCGAAATGTGACCCCAAAGTTGAGGGTATGGCGAATAGAGTTTCCGGATCAGAAATGACCCAGAGGTCATTCGTGAGCCACCCGAAAGGTCAGGGGGGTAGGTTCTGAGAGTATAAGCCTGCTCGTCATGTGAGGAGCATAGCAAGGAGAAGCTATGCTCAAAATCCAGGTCGTACCGTTTTTTTTTGGCATAGACTTTTTCCATGGAGAAATCTAAGAAGTGGCGTTAATCGAGTATCGTTAAATATTTCGGAAAAACAATTATCAGCTCTTGTTTCTAATTTTTTGGAGAATTTTATGCACCCTTCTTTTTTTCAAAACGTGGTTAGGTAAAAAAAAGTTTTTCTATAAAGGCATTTTTCTCTGCCATTGCTCTGCATTAGCGGGCACGGGCCCAGAGGAGAACATACGACCTTCTACTCTCGCGCCCGAAGCGGCCACCGAGAGAAATAAGAATGTACCCATACGTGTTTTCTCAATCCAGAGTTTAGCCGCAAATTTAGTAGAATTTGAAATGAGAAGCGGGGACGGACAAACGGACAGACAGACGGTATCCGGTGAATCCTTCCACCCCCAAGCTCATGTTTAGCGGATTTTAACCCTGAGCGGCGTAGCCTAATTAAATGTGTTTATCCATTTATAATTTATTTTTCGTTAGCGTTGATGCACTAGAATTTAATTAACTATAATTGAGATAGGATGTTGCATATCACAATGCAAATCACATTGGTAAGATGTTTCGAATGGATAACACAATTATTGTTATTGTCAATTTCTTTTGTTTCGAAAAATTATTAGGATAAATTCTGCTCTTATAATAAAAATTGATGATTATTTTATTCCTGCTGATTTTTGTGTCCGGATCCGGGAATGCATTTTGTGACAATGAGCCATGAGTCGTCATGTTCAATATTTTCAAGACGCTTAGGTGACACTTCTCAAAAGACTTAGGCCCTGGAATATGCATTGAGTCAGAGCTTTGTTTAGATTTTCTATTTGAAAAAGTGAGCTCAGTTGACTGACAAAAACGAAACCCGACCAACAGCTATGATGACCAAAGAAAGATGTAAGATGTCAGTTGAAATACTGCAAAGAAATTCGCATATTCGCTGTCATGCTTATTGGATATTGGGTACACGAAACAGATTGAATCTATACTAGTTATGAAATCCGATTATTATGGAAAACTGTTTAAAATATACAGAATAGTACGTTTGCTTGTTTAGTTAGTTACCTATTCTGTTCACAATTTAAAGATACTCTATTCTTGAACAGTAACGGACATTATTTAAAAACAAATAAGCTTTGACGAGGTGCAACTAAAAACAAACAACATATCACTTTGGATTTATGATCGTGATGATATTTCAGAGCTCTAAGGATTGTTAAGGGTTGCTTATCCGTATGACGATATCCGTTTTTATATGTTTATGCGATAGTATGATTCATATTTAGGATTTTCTTATGACTCATATATAGGTTAAGTCGAATCTCTGCACCATTGCTCATATATCGTTAATAAACATTTTTGCTGTAACTTGGAAGTGAAAAAATGTTCAATTTGAATTGACAGCGTTCGAACTAATAATTTTTGGTTGCTCAGAAAACCCGCCCAGCACCAGCGGGATCCCATTCCGTGTTTTGAAGTAATAATCAACTTTAGCACTAATTGATATTGTACCTACTCACAATTCACAGAGCTTAAGTTATATGCGATACGGTTGGTCATGTTAACAATCTCAGAAAATCAAAAATAAGTATTACATATTCCTATAATCACTTTATGAACTTATTAAGAACTACGACGAATACAAAATAATTGAAAAATGGCATTTTGGAGTTAAATTTAAATAATTTTATCCTGGATAGGATGGAAGTAATGCCCACATAAAAGAAATAAAAATAAACTTTAGTATATTGTAAAATGATACATTATTGAAATAAAGCTTTGGTTGTAAAATCGTATTAGACAAAGTAACCCGTCAACAACGAGAAGTTAGTTGACAACGTTGAATAAATCATGTATCTCATGTTACCTGTAACTGGAAATACTACTAACTAAACGCCTCAATTTGTCGAATAAAATAAATTGCTTGGTTTACCTGGAGGAGGAATGGTCATCAGCTCCGGCATTTTAGCCTAACTCCAATAATAAACCTGGTTCACTTCACCAATAATGTTCTGAACAACATTTCAGGACTATAAAACTTTCAAATGTCCCAAGCTTGAAGGCTAGCTTGAAAAAATACTCCGAATTCCAATGCAAGGACAACACTGCTGAGTTGTAAGCGTTTGAAGTGGAACTGATTCTGGGCTGAGTCATTCCGGACTGAAGGGCTAATTATGCAATGGGATGTTGGTGCCAAGTGCCAAATTAGAAGGAGTACACGGGACACCACACAATGGAATCGGGGCAACAGCAGCGTCTTGAGTTTAAGCTGAGGAATCCGAGGACTCTCCTTCTTTGATCCAGAAGGGTCATCTGCGATTCTCCGTGTGCTGTCTGTGCCTTTTGTGCGAAGATGTGCAGTAAATCAAAATTATATCTATATCCACATACATACCTGGTAGAATTGTCTAAAAGAACGTTATTTTGTTGTACGATGTAGGAAATGATACTTATTTATATTTTAAATATGGAAATCTAATGGGGCTCACATAATAGGTCAAGAATAACCAGAAAAAATCAATTGATCTTCATTTACACCCAAGTACATTTCTACGTATTCTGCCGTAGTTCATCAATCCCTTATGTTTCCAAGCTGCTGCCAAGCAGGTTTTTCCTTTACTTTTTTTGCACGCGGTCTGAAATTCTTAAAACCCGGGTAGGAAGCCAAGTAGCTTTAAGAATCAGCACGATATAAACATAGCCAAGTCAGAACTTAAGACAGGATTGCATTCCCTCCTTCTGGTAACGACACAAGGCTGGCCATATGCACTCTCCCGGAATGATGTGTGGTCGGGTCTGTGGCCTGACTCTGCTGTATAACTGTGTACAACATAATGCAGAAAGCTGCGGCATAAGCACCACAATAAAACGTTCTTGAAACCTTGCAACCGGTTACAGGTTTACAGAATTTCTAAAGCTTATAAGTATGCATTATAATATTCAAACTTACTCTAAATATCAATAAGTAATTTCCAAATTATTCTACATGTATGTATTGAATATAGGTATGCATAACTATGCATACCTATACTACATAGTTCAACGAAACTAGTTTCGTGGAACGAGGTATGCCATATGCCCATGCACGTATTATTTAACATTGTAGGTACTTATTTAATTTTTGCAATATCTCAGGCATTTGTTGACGGATTTAGACAAGTGAGAGCATTTTGGAAAGCGAATTGCAATCTCTAAAAATAATCTGATTAAATGTACTCAAAAACCCCAAGTAACGGTAAAGTTCACATCTCAAATGATGCATCGGCTACGTCAAAGAATCCTCACTTTATACTTTACTTTTTTTTGAAAAGCGAATAAAAAAAAACGTATTTTTTTTTGTGTGTAGAAAATTCCGTTCGAGAGCAAAATGAGGGGCAGTTTGGGTCTGGGATTGAGTTGAGGCTAAAGAAATAACTACGTTTTGTACAATAGCGTATCCTCTCTTCAAAATTTCTTTACACATTATATGCTCAAATCACTTGACGGAATAGCGATTAAGGTTCCGCACAGGTCACAGGTCGACCTGAAAATTTCAGGTCAGGTCAGGTTCAGGTCAGGTCAGGTTGGTGCTC
>JAQFYT010003701.1:0-10264 GCA_034694925.1 Ceratophysella denticulata | reverse complement strand
ACATCAAATTAAATAAAGCTTGATTTTGTATTTATGCGGGCGAAGACATATTTCAGCGTTAGTTCTTTAATTATTTGCGGGCAGAATTGGAATTTGAATCGGCCGAAAATTCGTGATCGGGCCGTTTTATTTTTTTGGGGGTATTTTCTATATTAATTGCGGGCAGGTTAAATGGTAGCTATTTCAAAACCGTAACCTAATATGTAGAAATGGATCAATCTCGTCCGTCAACGTTTAAGCATAGCATAACTTGACTAAAAAAAAATTAACTGCTATTTCAGACTCATTGCAAACGTCTTCGTTTTTATTGCAGATTCTATTTTCTCATTGATTGTTAATATATTTCCCATTTAGATATTTTGATGTACAAGATAAACCTACGACTAAGAAGTTGAGTTAAAGACTATGACGTGTCAATCACCCACTTTCGAGATTGTTGAAAGTTTGCCTAGTCACTGACTATAGACCAAACCCAATTTTCATGTTTGAGGGATTTGGAACATATTTTGAATCGGCACTTTAATATGGATCAGGGAGATCAATCAAAGTAACCAATGCCGAAAATCGTTGAACACGACAAATAACTAGCGGTTAGGGGTGAATGCTGACGTCGCCAGCCGAACAGTTATACCAGAAAGCAAATTGACTTCGCCATGATGTGTCACGTCTTGAGGGAGCTGGAAGTACCACTCTGATCGGCGGTCGGTCTACCCTACCACTACCTGCATAAAGCAACGCCCGCAGTAGCAAACAGCGGCAATGCCCACTGTAACTACAGCGGCAATGCCCGCAGTAGCTACAGCGGAAATGCCCTCAGTAGCTACAGCGGCAATGCCTGCAATAGCTACAGCGGCAATGCTCGCAGTAACTACAACCGTAGCAGCTACAACGGAAATGCCCACGGTAGCTACAGCGGCAATACCCTCAAAAGCTACAGCGGCAACGCCCGCAGTAGCCACAGCGGCAAAGCCCACAGTAGATACATGGACAATGCCTACAAAAGATACAGCGATAATGCCATTAATAGCTAAAGCGGCAATGCCCACAGTAGTTTCAGCGGCGGCTGCCGCAGCACCTACAGCGGCAATGCCCGCCGTACCTATAGCAGCAATGCACGCAGTCGCTAAAGCGGCAATGCTCGGAGTAGCTAATGCGGCAATAACGCTCGGAGTAGCTAATGTGGCAATAATGCTCGAAGTAACTAAAGTGGCAATGCACGCAGTAGCTAAAGTGGCAATACCAAAATAAAAAAGTATTTTCTTACCCAAGTTGTTGTATTCGTCCGGCGGCGTGGTTCTTTTTTTCGACGTAACATGTACCAGATACCTGGAATAATGAATATACATTTACCTATTACATATATGGACGATTCTCTCTCTTGCGTCTTATCCACCCAGCCCACCAGTGGTACCCGCCAAAGGTGGAAAGAGAATTGTGCATTAGGGTTTATTAGAAATTCACTAATATATATTTATATTACTTAAAATATAGCAACGTACCTGGATATCCCATGCACTGTTCCACGTTCCACTCCAAACCATTCAAGCTTGCCCGGATTCTCTGCAATGTTTCTTACCACCAGAAACTTCCACCATTTCCTTAAAATTTCTTGTATTTGGTCGAAGTCCATTTCTTGAAGAGGTAAAGGTCGATCAGGTTGAGGAGGTTTAAGTTAGGTTCAGGTTTGGAAGATTTGAGAATTCGAAAAATTGGGCAAAAGGAATTTAATTTAATAAATCACAAAAGGATCCTAATTAGAAGTAAAATGTTTTAAATTAAATTATATCGTTTGCCATGTTTACAAACAATAAACACTCCTTGGCAATTGTAGACTGGTGCAGGGATTATAGCAACCTTATGGCGTAACATTATAATTAACTAATGGAATTTGTGCCCTCTACTCCTCTCTCTGTTGGCAAGACAACGAGCAACAGTACAAAACCTGATTTGTATCTTTAAGCACAGAATATGTAAATAATTGTGAACAATTTGTTCATCGCATTTTGAAAAATGTCATTTAATTAAAAAGATAATCTTGATCTGGTATGCAAATCAGAGAAGGTATTTATAAGTCAACTTGGGTTACTCACGACTAAAGACAGTCAACAGTAAAACGTTACATGGGAATTCACTGAATTATATTTGATTCTTCAATTTCTTCAGGATATTTCCTTGCTCCAATGCTGCCTTCCGCTTTCGCTGTAATATGAAGATAACGTAGGACGTAGAAAACTCTCATAAGAAAACGTACGACTCAACTATAACTGATATTTTAGTTCAATTAAAAGTCTAAAACTTATGTTGGGCGTGACCTTGACCTCAAGAACGGGTTCGAGAGGCGGAGCTACAATCACTTCAGGCTTGGGTTCAGGGATGACCGGAAGCGGGGGAATGTTGATAGCTTCCAGCTCCTTCGGAATCTCCAAGGTTTGTCCTGGATTCGCAGTTTCGTAGTGATGTTTGAGGGACTGGATCTCCATTTCACATGTGCTGAGCAGAAAACAAAGTTCGTAGTGCAGGACCATCGCAGGACACACAGTCTGAGCGTAATTCATTGAACTGAACGGCTACGTCGTGGTCCTGAAGAGGATGTGGGTCTGTCTGCCGAGTGCTAATAACAGTTTAACTTAAAATTAGAAAATAAGAGCTAAATTGATTTGAAGTTCGACTGGAAACATACAAACTTGAAGATGATTCAACATGGCCTCTTCAGCCTTCGCTTTCTTCTTCCCAATGGACCCTGGGAGTTTCATTCTTCCAGATCGTATTGTCACTCCAGAATTCTTGTAATCCGACCACTTGGTACCAAAGAACGAGATTTCTTGATTCGGTATAGTAAAGTCTTGGAGGAGGACGCTGTGGACAAGGGGTCAAATCATATCACTTTATAAATTGGACTGTCCATTGTGGAGTTTGGGAGAGCAAAAGCTGCATCTTGGAAACGCCCCACCACCAGTGACCCTCTCGTCATCCAGCCAAAATCATCCTAAACATTAAACCAATCAAGAAAGTTTACTAAGAGCATTTCTTTCTTCTCATTTCTAAATCTGGTATTTCATATGATTTTATCACATTATGACTGTTCCCATTTCTTGCTGTATCTACGCTACGCTGTATACTCACTTTCGGAGAATTTCATATTGGATTTTAATTTTTTCACGGTCAGCAAAAAGCAATGCCCTCAATAGCTACAGTGGCAATGGCGACAGTCGCTACAGCGGCAACACCAAGACTACAAGATTTTTTCTTACCGGAATTGGCGTTTTCTTCCGGCGGAGTAGGTTCGTTACGGAGTGTACGATCCACCTCCCTGGAATAAATAAGAAGTTGGATTAGGTTTTCTCCTTTCGCCGTTTTTGGTGGATCTTACAATGTCACAATCAGTCTCACCACACTACTGTTCAGTTTCAATGTTCAGTTCGTTCCGCCTCATCCAAAGGCTAGATTTACTGTATGTCAACAGTTTGCTATGATTGAGTTTTGATAGAGTTGATAGTTGATGTTAATATTATACAATTTTCCATTATTTTATTGCAACATATAATATGGTAGAAACTTTTGGTACGGAAGCTGCCGCTTGGCAAGGCAAGGCCTATTTTGTATTAAATGTGGAATTTGTATGCATTTATTTTTAATGATATTCGACTCGTATGTATGTCAAAGTCCAGGGCTTACTAAGCACGTGAAGCTGTTTAACCTATTCTTAGGCATATGACATAGGATTAGATACAAATACTAATGCTCTATTCTCGCCAAAAGATGTAAATTAAAGAAAATTCACAAGTTCAACCTCAAGGCAACGCAGGAAGACTACAGTGAAACTCAAATACTTCATTTTCGCCTGTAAATTTAAAACCAGATTCACATTGAACCAGGAGGGCATATATGCACTGAACCCAGTAGTATCAGCTTTCTAAAATTCTGTCTAGGCGGTGAAAAAAAAACATAATCCGATTATAAGAGGTGCTCCGCCTTGCCGACTTCCCTATTGAAATTTAAATAGGTTCAAGGTCAGGGGTACATCCAGGATACGCCTAATAAATAGGGCTATAGCTTTCTCCCGAAACGTATTAATTTATCGTAAAATCATGAAAAAAAAAACGAAAATTTACGCACCGGAATGACATCTGCAATTACATTTCCTTCTCCATTGTATTCTATGACGCAAGATAAAACCATATTTCTATTAAAAATGAATTCGATACGACTTCCTTGCATTAAAAATTTTCAAGTGTCATCCATCAGATATTCGAAGGCTTTGAGTATATAATTTGTAAAACTAATTGATTGTAAAATCTGGTATTTTAGTAATTTTTAATACCTAAATGCAAAAAAAAATATAGCGCTCTAATTAAGCATTACCCATGCCTATACATTAACGTCTCAACAAATGAAGTGCTGAGCACGCCCTTGAACGGGTAAACTTTTACAACTGTACTGACGTTAAATCAAAAGGAATTCCACAGCACTTAAAATATGAAGAAAGAAAAGTGGTTATGTCTTGCTAGAAAATTCAGCCTTCGTACTTTTGTTGTGATTCTTTTAATCCAAATCCAATACATGACAACTCCAAAATCAAGTCAGTACATCTTATAACAATTCTGGGCAAGATAAATACAGATAAACCTTTTATCATTTAGTCAATCTTTTGGGAACTCTCAATCTCAATGAAAACAAGTGAATAGCAAATTGATTGTATGTTTAGTTTTAGGTTAGGAATTTACGAACAACAAACAACATCCAAAATAAAGTTTTTTCTACGGTTAATGGTACTAAACTACAAAGTACGAAACCTAGAATTAGGATTGTCTAGTCATAAAGATTTCATATAAGAAAATTTAAGTTAGTAGAGGTTCAATTTAGTTCACTATAATAATGTAATATTGAAGTTGCATGTTCGCTAGGTAATTAAGATTTCTTGGGCTTGGGATCAATCAAGGACTCGATGTCTTTCTCTGGGGCTCCAACACGATTAATTTTGGCAAGGGTAAGTCGAGCCGAGTCCTCATAGATTTTGATAATGTCCGGTTTCATTCCAAAGGCCAAATTGTTATTGGGGTTTGAAGGATCCAAAATCAAAGGACGTTGCTTCATCACCTCAGAGTCGACGTCACCTGCCTCGTAGTTCTTGAAAAATTTAATATCCAGTGAATTGAACTGAACCATGCTTAACAAGAACTGTGTAAAGCCGTTCATTACACTGCCCTCGATTTCTTCGCCTTTGGAGTTGACGTTGGCGCCAATTGCGATGAGCTCAATAATGTTTGAGCGTCCCGAAACGTAGGCTCCTTGAAGGTCCACGAGTTGATTCCAAAACTTCGCCATTCGAATGACGTCATGCATTCGGGGTGTTTGCTTTTCCACAAATTCCACCGCGAATTCAGCCAAACTTGACCCATACTTACGCATCTTGTCGAACTTCATGGCCATTTTCAAAGCCTCAACAAACTGTGGATCATCAGACCCTGCAATTTTCCCAGTTGTTCCAGCCCGGAAATTAACAGCAGGAAGAAGGTCAAAATCCAAACCATTCAATTGGAACTGAAGAGAGAATTTAGTGAACTTCTCGAATTTAAAGCCGGTAAGTCCAGACAACTTTTCCTTCAGTTTCTTCAAGACAGCATCGAACGGTGGACGTTCTTCATTGAGAAAAATGACCAGATCGTAGTCAGATCCGGGCAAAGTCGTACGCTTACCGGCACTGCCAGCAACAATCCGGCGATCAATGGAGAGTTCTACAATTAAATAAAAAAAGATGCAAATATAGAACTCGAACATGTATTAGACAATCAAAGCACGTAATTCATATGCGACGCCTTGTAGTAAAGTTAGGAGGATGGCTTAGAGCTTTGACTGTCTAATCGGAGAATAAATGTTAAGCTTTTCTGTTATACTTAATGGAAGTACGTTTCAGGTCAGAGGTGTACACGACGGTTTACACGAAATGCGTTTGTGTACCTTCTGCCTTCGTTACTGATATAAATAGGTATACTTAACGTTGTCCAAGGCTGGTTTATTATAATTATCCCTAGCTGGTCAGATTGTCTGCTTTGTTCTGCAATTTCAAAACAAAAGCATGGAAGTGATTGATTGTGATTCTTCATTCCTTATTAAATTCATCTCTCGGTCAAATGCCGAGTACGAGTACTCGGCCATTTCCAATTACCGAGTACCCGGTGTTTAAATACTCGGGGCCAATTCCTGGCCGAGTACACGGTACTCGGCCGAGTAATCGTCTAATGCTCGGCCGAGAACCGGGTACTCGGCCATGTACCGAGTAACGAGTGCCAGGCCTGCTCGACGATTTGCAAATTGCCGAGTAAGAGTACTCGGTACTCGGCTAATACTCGGCGGACCGAGTACTCGTTTCATCCCTACAATGTATGAAACAAAAAGGAACATGGACGCAGTATCGTGCACCATGCTTTCGTCACTTGTATGTAAATTAGTAGGAGCAGAAAAATAGCTTTCCCTAAAGATCTAAAAGGAAGTAGGTACTTAGCTGATTTAAATTCCTCCATTAACATCCGTCGACTCGAATTTTTTTGCTGCGATAGGTTAGGAAACATGAAAAAGGCTTGATATCTGTTAGTCCCTTAATTCTAATGAGTACAGCACGGGTAATGGTATTACCCAGGTATTCTATTCGGGTATGGAGAGTCCTATGTGCTGCTGCATCACTATACTAAACTAAAGCATGTCGCATTCTATGACTTCCATCCAGCACAATGTAAAAACATTATTCCGAGAAGATTGTAGTTTCAGGTTTAAAAGCTTGCAGACTGCAGATTAATCAAATTACTATTAAGTACATTTAAAATATACATACGAGTTTTCCTCCACTGAAAACGGGATTCTCTAACACTCTACTGTTACTGTATGCATCCATAACTGTTGAAGACATGATAGCTAAACTAATGCTAGATTTAAAAAATAAAAATAAAAAATAGTCTATTGAAGCTGAAGCGAAGATGTAAGTTCAAGCTTCAATTTTGTAAAACCACAACACATATTTCATATAGGACTGCGACTGATGATGATTTCTTTAACAGGGTAAATGGTACTTACCATTTCCATTGCCAGGCTTTTCATTTTCATCGAGCTTATTGAAGATCGCCGCAATGGCGTTGTTTGCCTTTTCATTTGTTAGGTCATCTGGCTTTAGACCTTCGACAAACTTCTGGAAATAATCCGCTTGCTGTGTCGTCGGCAGTCGGCAGCATGAAAAACAAGCACAAAACAAATACAAAATTACATGGATATTTGTCCTACGTTGAGATTGTAGAAAAAACCTTGTCACTTGTATTTGTATGACACGTCGTCATTTGTGAATTTCATCATTTGTGAATTAGACTAAATATTTCATTAGGTAAGTAGGTACGGTACTACGGTTGACGGTACTACCGTACACCGTACTATATGCATAATATAACCGTATATGTACGGTCCTTTAGTACATACAACATATATTGCCAATTCGTAATCACAGTGCACAGCACATCTGAACAATGAAAGCGTTGAACACGTCACCGTCTCATGTCTGAACTGAATAATTGTATTATTTATTTAATGTCAAATGTTTTGCCCGAATACTGTCAACTGTATTTACGCAATCCCATACTCATACTTAGAACATTAACTTACAACTTATGTTGAATGCCTAGCAGTAAATCAGTGAAATAAAATGTCAACTATTAAGTGTCAAATGTGCTCAGTGTACTTATGACTTACGGACAGCATATTGAAGTAGATTGGAATGTAACAGTACTACGTCCACAACAGGAAAACTTGGATTCAAATCCGGGTATTGTGCAGAAGGAACGCCAGGTGCCAGGAAATCAGAATTTCAGACCGTCGTCTTTGGGGAAACATTAATGGACCAAAAGAAATACCGATTTTCCATTCTAATTTGAGCATTCAAAAATACCAATTCGAACAACAAAAATAAAGATTTTTCATTCTAATTCGAGCATTCAAAAATACCAATTCGAACAACAAAAATACCGATTTTCCATTCTAATTCCTGATGTTCAAAATACTACTTCGAGCAGAAGAATCCACCATCCGTTCGTTGAAACCAACTACATTTATTCCAATATTCTTTAGCAAATTACAAGATGTACTATTTAAATACATAAATGCACGAATGTAATTATTTCACATTGCCAACTACAGCATAAACATTCAAATCCAACCTCGCAAATTGGTCAGATTCTTTCTATGTAGGAACTCAGAATGAGGTATATTTACGGGTGGCATTTTTCGATGCAATTAAAAAATACAATCTGGAATGAAAATTAAGACTTTTTCAATAAGAAATGGAATGCTGCAGTAAGGAAAGTTGGTCCATAATTCCAAAGGTAAGGTTAGTAGTTGGTCATTTGGGTATTTCAACTAACCTAACCTGTAGAACGGAACGGATCAATCTCATCCGCCAACGTGTTAACCTAACATAACATGACTAATATTAAATTTACTGCCATGCAGACATATAACAAATCTTCTTTTTCATTGCAGATTCTATTTTTTCATTGCACGATTATATAATTCCCTATATTTACCAGAAATCAGCAAATCGTAATACTTTTGTCCCTGTATTCAGACCTCTGCACTAGCCTGTCCCATTCGGCGGCCCGGCCGTTGTGAGCGGGAATACCGCCGCGCGCGTTCTATAAAGGGCCGATGGCCCGGTCGGCGCGTGTGCTATGAAGTTAGGTTAGTGCAGAGGCCTAAATCCACGGACAACAGACAAAAATATTACGATATTACAGGGTAGTATATTTACCGCAAAATGTTGTATTTATGCAGTAAGTCTAGTTTTTCATCATGAGTTTTTGAATTTTAGCTCCAAACCGTAAAATCTTTCAGTTCAACTTGTATTTTAGACTATGGTTGAGTAATCCTTTGCTCAAAGTAGTAAACTGCCGACAAGTCGTGGATATTAGACTTGGATTCTGTTTTTTTTATATGAGTTACATATTTTTGAAGTTCATCTGGATATCTTTTGACGATTATGTATTTTTGTATAAATTAAGTATATTTTTATGTGGAATCTGTATATTTCTTTTGGTTAGAAAATTACAAGCCGTCGTCTTTAACTTTCAGATAGCAAAATCACACTATAAGCAATCTGGCTTGCTTGGCTACAAAAGAAGAGTAAGAAAAAGCAGGGCAGAAAACTGAAATTCAATATGGTGGAGACCGAGCAGCAGCAGTGCAGTGCAGCAGCATGCATTGAAGGAGTAATGGGAAAAGGTGAAGCGTTGAGATTGAAGTGGAAATTATAATCTTATTCCAATCAGGTTCTGCATCTGGGGATCTGTCTGAATCAGGCGCAGGTTTTCCTATTTCTCACAAGGACAGAGGCATGCGTGATTTTTCTGCCCTTTTGCTGCTCGTTGCATGTCTCTTGAGTCTAGCTATGAGGTAGAGGTCTCGGATCTTATCTCCTCGGTGGAGATGGTGGAGGATGCGATGATGTAGCAATTATGGACAGACCGACTGGCGACATGTCTCGGCTATTATGGTTATCCAAGATCCTCTAGCTCACCACAGCACGGTAGTGGGCGTTCCATTAACTAATCAATGCCTGGTAGGTACACCACGGTATACGGTATTCTGTCTGAGCAAAAATGAACCTCAAAACGTCACCTTCCTTCCAAAAACCTACGAAACCGATTTTAATCATTTCCTGTCTTTTTATTCTACCTTTTATTATCTCTTATTCATAAACATGATTCATATGGTATAAGAGTGATGAATAGAAATAAATTCATAATAGTGAAGTCCGGTAGACCATGATCCGCATCGTCAATAACCTAATCACCCCTACTCAATAGACTGGCGAATCCGATGTAATGGGTTTCACGTAAATGAAAAGCAGTAACTTAAATAATTTAGTTTCCATATGCTTATATTTATTTTAGCTCCTCTATTATCTATGTATATGGTCTTTGTGTAACATAATTTATAAATATAAATACCTAATGAAATAGTGGAACAATATTGAATCTTAAGCTTTGGTTAACTTCAATATTGAGGTTTTAATCTCCTATAATTCAATAAGAACGGTAGTAATAAACTTTTATTGTAGATTCATTTGTGATTGTCATTATCTTAATACTAGCATGTGCAGCCATGGGAACCATGGCCCGTCGCGTTGTCGCGTGTAGTTGTTTATAGCTTACATGTTTACTTCTTCAAAATATAAAAAAAATTGAATTCCAATTTTAAATTCGTGGTGTGTAATTGTTGGTAAGTCAAC
>JAQFYT010003700.1:0-10265 GCA_034694925.1 Ceratophysella denticulata | reverse complement strand
AATTTTTCAAAAAGGCGTTTGATCTCCGCATAAAGGTCTTCGGCATCCTTCAGAGTCATTTCAAGTTTGGTATACTTCATAGTTTCGACTGGTACTCGCCTGATTACTCTTCTAAAAAATACTGTAGGTAGCTCGGTCCTCGGGAAGTATCCAAAAACAATAGTTGTATTGTCACATGTGATAGCACTTTTGGATTCCCAAATCCCGGGTGAGTCTGGGTCCCCTGCGTTCTTCATCTCTGAACGGAATGGATTCATGGATATTTCTGTTTCTTCAAAATTTCGGTGAAGTAAATATTTGAGTTCGGTTAAAGTCTCCGGGCCACAAAGTCCACTGGGTTTTTGACTATTTCTCTTATACTTGAAGAACTTCGAGTGCATGTAAGCCCACTGACAAAACAATATCAAATTCACGTGTTTATATGCAATTATTTTATGTAATTGATGCCATGGAGTATTCAATGTTTTGTATTTAGTACCGACACAGTGTTTGACTTCTTTCTACATATAACATTACAGAGTTCAGTATATCAAAGATTTTGGAAGTACGAATTTCTTGGTTCATCTTCCGAGCAGAATCGTGGAGTACCGATTAGTCTTTGAAACTCACTTAATAGTCTGGTTGTGGATGTTGAGCAATATCTTCCCCACATGTTGAACTATAATCAGCTGAAGCTGGCGATGATAACAATTGAGGTGAGAAAGGAATAGCCCTTGAATCGTCGTCACTTACATTTTTAAATCCATTTTGGCATGTTGGAAGAACTGTGTACCTAACTGGCTCGAATTCAACTTCGTTCACCTTATGTTGGGTACTTTCCGATTGAATCTTTTTAGTTTCCTGGTGAACTAAACTTTGCAAACTAAAATTGCAGAAGGGAGAACTAGGTATACTTATCTGCGCTTCCTGAGATTTTCTTAAAATTTGTTGATTGTGATTCTGCTGCCTATTATGGATTTCCGTTTTTGCACCTTCAGGATCTGTACTTATAATTTGATTATGTCTTAAATATTGTTGAAATTCAAAATTTGGATTACGAATAGCTAGCTCAGTTTTCAACTCAAAATTTTCCTTCTGAAGGGTAGATATTGCCATATTTTGTTTCTGAAACCATTCTTGCTGGATTATATCTCGATTTTCGATGGGAATAGCCAGAGCAAAGTTTTTTCGTAACTACGTAACTTATTTTTAAGGATATCGACTAACAGACTTTTTTGCTCTGCTGTCTAAGCTTTCCTGAAACTCTCCCTCTGACTTCTCCCTTATTTTATCTGACACGGGCCTGTCATTTTTTAATTGAGCAATTTCTTTCTTGGCGTTTGTTAAGTTGCGCTGCAAGGTAGTTAGGTTTGTTTTAAGCAAGCCAATCTTTTCAACAAGTTCAAAATGCTAGTCAATTTTTGCTTGATTATCCTCCTCATGCTCAATTTTGTCCTTAACTGCCTGCTGATACCTACGAAGCTCTGTTTCTAAATCTTTTATTATTTTTTCCTGGCTCCTTTCAGAGCCAAATATGTAAAAAAATTGGATATGTGCCGAATCCATGGTTCATCTACTGGGATTTCCAAAGCCGAGGTGAATTCCAAGTGAAAAGCTTCGTCCGCGGATGATTTAGTAGTCGAATGATCCTTGACAAATTGTAATATCGTAACTGTGTCAATGAAAAAAAATACAACATAGTTGAACAGGGTAAGTAGCAGTAATATTCTATAATTTAGCTGTTTGAATGCACAGTAGGTCAACTAACCTGCTTGCCATGAAGCATTGAATACTTTAAACTTATTGCTGTCCATTGTTTTTTTATTATCTCCAAGACATTTTGGACAATTGATCCTTGAATCCAAATTAATCCAATTTAAATTGTATTATTATTATCTTACCTCAAAATCTGAGCCCAGACATGATTTGAAATGCAAGAGTTATGCCCGTAATGAATACATCCCGGCCATCTTGAATATTTTTCTTGTTCTTGTTGTAGCAAAACGCCAACTAATGCCTCAGACATAATTCTGGAATCCGTGAGATTTGACGGATTTCCTGGCGCAAAGAGATTGCAGTTACAAAAGTCACAATTTAAAAATTTTAAAAACACAATTTTAAAGCGCAAACAAAATTTTAGAAAAAAAAAACATTAAAAATTGATTTAATACCTACGTAGTATAAGTAGTATTAATTTCTAAAATGAAAACACTTTTATTGCTTTGAAGTTGTGCCGGAAAGAGTTGGAACGGAAGATCTGAGACGAGAGAATATTACCCCTAAACCAGTAGTATTTAAACGTACAATCAAGCCCATCGTTACGGAGGTCACTACCGTGAAGCCCTACAAACCTAAGTTACCCACAACCAAGCCGAGGACTTATCGAACTACAACCAAGCCGACGATTTATCGAACCACAATTAAGCCTTTTACGACTTATCGGACAACTAGGCCTATTACGACTTATCGGACAACTCAGCCAACTACGACTTATCAGACAACCAAGCCCAGTCCGACTTATCGGAACACAATTAAGCCCACTACGACTTATCGGACAACTTAGCCCACTACGAATTATCGGACCACAGGCAAGCCGATAACGACAACGACATATCGGACAACTCAGCCCACTACGACTTATCGGACCACAGGCAAGCCGATAACGACAACGACATATCGATCAACTCAGCCCACTACGACTTATCGGACCACAGGCAAGCCGATAACGACAACGACATATCGATCAACTCAGCCCAGTACGACAACGACTTATCGGACAAGTAAACCTAGTACAACTTATCGAACCACAATCAAACCATTCTCCACTAACCCAACAACATTCAATCCAATCACTACTGAGTCTACCAGTACCGAGACGGGTACTACTACTAAACCAAACACTACCAAGCCCAGCACTGCTAACCCAATTCTTACCGAGTCGAGTATATCTGAACCTACGACGACCATGGGAGTTCTGGCGAAAACCCATTATTTACAAAACCTAACTCAGTCAGATGTCCCAATTAAAGGTAAGATTATTTTAAACCTGAAATATATATGTACTATCTATTTAAGCACATAATGATAGAAATACTATTGTTCCTTTTCAGGTAAAACCTGTTTTGAGGTCCGTAAGAAGGAAATTGGAAGTGGAATTCATTGGAATGATTTTGGGGTTTACTTCAACGAAGATTTGCTTTTACCTTTTATTGGACATTCAAAAGGTATGAAATTAATGTTTTAAAAGATTGAAATACATATCTGAATTTTTACAAACTGTGTTTAGACTATATAAATAAAAATTTTTAATTTCAGAATTTGCATTTAAGTATGTCCGGACCCTTTGTCGTGCTGCCCAATTGACCCGAAAGTACTATAAGAAGGGAATGGTCAATGAACATCGCCTGTGGACTATGCAGGCGAACAATCCTTTGACATTTAAAATGCCAGCTTGCAAATTCATACTTTGCAGCTCAAAGAAAATCAATTATTGAGTTGAACTATGCTTTTAATTTTTGCTTTTCGAGCAAATAGCTCAAAATTCAAAGAAAAGCAATTATTAATTTGAACTATGCTTTTAATTTTTTTGCCTTTCGAGCAAATAGCTAATTCTAAGCTGACCGTGTATTATTTATGTAATTAAATCATTCGGACTGAATAATTCAAGTACGCTGCCTAAGTTTAACCTTTGACTTTTCCGGAACTGAGTTTTGACCCTGAAACTCCCAGGTCAATGCCCAGTTCAAGGAAAAGTGCTAACGGGTGACTTAAAACAATTTTTTAATAAGGTTGCCATGGAACGTAGGAGATTTTGAGCATATTCAGTTTGATGAGAGACGGATCGAAATACTGAGAGCTATTGAAACCACTCATGAAACAAAATCAGAAATTTGAAAACCTGGAGTTAAGCTATGGTAATAGCTTAAGGTTTCTGATCCACTCATAAAATGATCACTTCAGATCCATGTACTACACCTAAAATTAAACTATACCTATTGGAATAATTGGTATCATTCATCTGATTGGAATTTACTAATACTAAACAGTTTATTTTATGCTTAGTTAGTCATGTTCCCACAGAAAGGCTCTTGGCTGGATCTTTCAATTCGGCTATGCTTATGTCATTAGAATTACTCCTTACGTGTGCGGATGCTAGTGACGCTCTGCTTGTCCACATAGTCTAATGCAAACTTACCATGTTCATTTGGTATAAATGCAATTCTCTTTCGTTCAATACAGTTCTTATACAGTAACTCTGCTGGATAAAGCCTAGAAAGCTTTATTTTAGTTTAACACTACCCAATCAAAGTGCAATTTACCGTTGATTTAAACATATTTTAGTCATAATCAAAACTTCCTTCCAAACATGCTTACCTAGGTTCCCTAAAGGTTACGTAATAGTACGTAAATTCCTTCCAAACTAAACCACAATATATGTTGCTTATCGGAGAAACAAAATCAAGGTCTTGTTGCAGGCGACGAAAGGTCACGCGTCGTCTGGAAAGATATTTAGCCATGGCTTTACAAGCAGCGGTAGCCTGAGTGCCACCCTTTTAAAAATATATAATATAGTAAACAATATGTGATTCAAATATAGAAATATACGTACCACGTATATAACTAGCGATATATGCAAGACAAGCAGCTCCTTCAGGTATGTGGCCATGCCCTTCAAAAACAAACGGGGAGAATTCATGGACTTGAAACCTGAGAAAAGAGTAGAATTGTTGGGAGACAAAGTATAGTAAAGTGTGTTATTAAATTGGACTGGGTTACGGCATTATATTCTTGAAGAACTTCTTGGCCATTAGTAGTTGATTTTTGCACTCAAAAGTAGGATTACAATTAGAATTGAACTTAATTATTATTATAAATCGAAGAAAATAAAATAAAATTCAAATTAAGTACTTACTAGGAACTTCCCCAGTCCAGGAAGTAATGCAAATACTTGTCCATAGCGAAGTGTCCAAGGACGTTTTCCACTTCATACGAGGGAGGAGAACTCGGAACTAAATTATCGGAAGGAACAACGTCGTGCTCACTATCCTCTATAGAGCTACGCATAGTAGATACACTGAGTATAGGCTCCAATCCAACACTACTTGAGGCGCCAATGGGGTCAGTAATTGGCGTGATGATAGCCGGAGTTGGCATATTTGACAATGATGTAACGGAAGAACAGAACCAAGAAGTTCAATGCATCAGCTTAGGTTAAAGCTGTAGTATTAATTTTTAACTGAATTGACACCTAAAAATACCAAAACTCTACCAATAAGGTAAAGTGTAGTTCATAAAACAAATTATAGAAGCCTTGCCGTTTTTTAAACCAAACGTATTGTTCTAGTTATAGAAACTGTAGCATACCAGAAATCGGTCAGAAGAAGCTCAATAATTAGAACTTAAAGTTATAAGTTATTTTGACTGGTAGGTTAAAGGGGTATTTTGAACAGCGCGTGAAGAACCAGGAAACTAATAATTTAGTTAATTCGAGTAAGTATTCAGACTGATGGGTGAAATAGAACTAAAATATATGATTGATCATAAAATGTTTAATTTCTAATCAGCAAGACAGAAACAAGTGTCAAGAAGGCAAGTTTAATTCAAACTCTTCAGACCTCTGTTCAAATACCATGCGGGTCCATTCCAGTAAAGGGCTAAAATGAACTCAATTATCTAATTAATGTATGAGTAATATCTTATTTGTCACTGGAGAACAAAACGAAATATAGAATGGAGGCGCGAACAGTCATTTTTAATTAACTTTTAATGTTCATCGTATATAGTTCAATACAATTGATTGTGACTTTCACTCGGGTTGAGTTTCACTTATCAGTGGTACTTCCTTTCCACTACTTTATACAAAAAAATTATGGAACGAAGGTTTTGATAATGCCATAGGCATAATTGTAAGAAGTTTGTTTATATTATACATAACAGACGAGAAAATATTGCAATATTTTAATAGAGCAGGTTTGGAAGGGATACATGGTAAATTACCATATGCCCAATGTGCCGTAGAGTGCAACTACATGATGATTTTTCTTTTTTTATGATTAACCCTTTCACAACGGATTCAAGGGACAAAAATTCTGGCAGTGCGATTTGAAAATGGAAGAAAATGGAAAAGGGACACAGACCAAACCCGCGGAACGTTTTTAATGGAAATCAAAACGTCTCAACCATGCCTCTTTTCTTTTGAAATTCCCAAATCCAATAAATGCCAAAATCAGAATACAAAATGTTGAAAATGTTGATAGAGATAATGTGAAGGCTTCAGACAGTCAACAGAAAGTTCGAAGCAGTACGCTTTCACGGGGTTTTCCCTAAAAACATGGTTTTTTTACCACATAATCAATACGTAATTTTGTAATGGCATTCAAAAAACTTAATTTTTAATTTCTTAATTTTAATTAAGTTAATTAAGGAATACATATTTGCACCTGAATTTTTACCGTCGTCGTAGCTCGTTTTGAGTTACCTTTTAAGAAGTGATTGCATGTCCACGTGCCTTTTCCACACAGCAAAAATGAATTTTTTATTCGGTCTTTTAAGCCAAAACGAACGAGAATACTGATGGATTGCTTTACCAACATGTAAAATATATGATATTAGTAGCTATATAATTTGAAATTATGTAATGAGATCTGACATTTGAAAGCGGCTGTTACTTAAAGTATTATATGCTGAAAAGTTAAACCTACCATCAACCATTACGATACATGGAACGAAATGACGAGTGACACACACTCAACAACTTTTCCCATGCAGCAACAAGTACTACCTAATCGTCTCTTCTGTTCTGACCTTTTTCATTTTTCAGCTAAATAGATCCAGAAAATAAATAGTGTAAATGAAGACCATTTTGATTTATCTGGGTGTTAGCACAGTCCTTATCTCCCGCTTGCCAGTTGCAAGTTTGGATTTGAACTTTGAAGGCTACGAGCACTGTCTGTTAAATTTGGTGGACACAAACAATGGTGACAGTCAGGACACGATTGATCGAATGGAACAACTTCTGGTGTCCAAGGAAAGAAATCATCAGCAAGCAACGGTCACAAAGCTCCGGCCATGGCCACATACCAACCCAACTATTCCTGGTCATCAAGAATCGGAAATCGTAACTGTCCTGCCTACTGTCCATACCTTTAAGGAGCCATGCTCAGTCAACGTCATGGTTCAAATGGAAGGAGTATTTGTGAGTTCACTAACAGTTACCTTTGGTTCTCGCGTGTTCAATATCAACAACATATTCATTATTGTTTCTGTTAGGCAAGATAACTGTGAGGGAGAGTTAAAATCACCAATATTTAAATACATTCAGACGGAAATATATCGACTTTGCTTGTTACCAAGAAGTTCCGAGATTATCTTTGCCACGTCCTTCTGCTGCACCTGTCACTCCAAAATCCAATCAGTTCAAATTCCGACTCAGGAACTCGATAGTTTGAAGCGCCTACACCAGTTTACGCTTCGAACTAGATCCTTCACAACTCCGTCCTATATCCTCGCTGGTACTCCCTATCCAAAGAACTTTCGTTCTGGTTCATGTGAATTTCTGTACAAAAAGAGAGAAGCTACCAGGACAAATTGGATCGGATGTGAGCCGCCGAGTATCGTGGTTGAAATTGCTGGAGAATTTTTAAACTTAAGCATAGAAAAGACAACAATTGAAGCTGCTGGAAACATGCACTTAAGCGGTGCTGGACGACACTGGAAGGCCATATTCATTGCACCAGTAGCGTGGTGGTTGAAGTATCTTTTACCCACGGAACATTTCCTGCACCCGTTGTATTTGGGCGCAGCTCCGGCTGTCGCCCTTTACTGTGTCAAGCAAAATGTGGTTGAGGGATTCCGCGTTGGGTTATGGACGACTCCCTTCGATCCTTATTCTTGGGCATTGATTGGCGCCACTGGTTTTACTCTCACAGTGTTTCTGAAAGGTCAATGGTTTGAAGTAGTGGCTATACTGTTGAGGCAGTCATGTTCTATCCTCAACCGCCAGAGATTTCTTCTGGTAAGTATTGTCTTGGCAACTGTGCTCAGCTATGGCTACGAAGGGGTTATATCCAGTCTCATCATGATACCACCTCGCGTCAGTATCTACAGGACGATCTGGGACCTCTTCAAGAACGGATACAAGTTTCCTGGAAGTGAGCGTACCGGAATAGGACTTGTACTCCGACAGCACAATATATCCCAAAACGACTTTCATAAGTACTTGATTCCGGGCAGTTCTCAACTCCCGCACGAACGACAAACTATGATGATACTCCAAGCCAATGCTTCTCAGCTGGTAAACCTTCGATATGCCGAATCTGTACTTTACAGTTTCACGCGAATGAGTAAGCAGTATGGGGTAACATGCCATCCGGTTCAACAGTTAGTTGATTTGGGAGTGAACATATATTAATTTGGGGGGCTTGCCCAGTTTCAGGTGCACCGTATATCCAGATATATCATGGAGTCCGGCAACTTGGAAATGTATTACAAATATAGGACGTTTCTGCAGAATCTTGAGTTTAAGTCGGACCAGGAACGGTCAGAGTATGAGAAAGCACTCCCGGTTTCCTTTCGGCTAAACGAATGGAAAATTCTGTCAATTTTTGTGGGTTGGGCCATACTGTTGGGCTTTTCCTTCGTCACTTTTGGTCTCGAACATCTCTTTTCTACTTGTACTTTCCTAATATGTACACATTTCCACAAACACTTATTCTTTCGTGGATCAATCTGTCAGTGCCGTTAAGGTTAAGGCATCATTTCGATTAACTGTCAGTGCCATCATAGAAACAAGAAATTCCACTGTCCATGTTTTGCTTGGGAGATAAAGGGGTAAAAATATTTTGCATTCAAACTTAAGACTACTCTAGTCATCTAAAACGGTGATAGAATGTGAAACTGAAATGAAACTGTTAGAACGCAGGCCCAATTCCTATACATGTCGCTATTAAAGAAACAATCAAACGGGCTCGCGTTTCAGTCAACTTAACTCCCAGTTGGAGCCGTTGGGAATTCATCGCGAAGACGGAATGAAACCGGATGGCCTGTCAGTGGTCCAGGGGTAAATCTGTTTCTTTGGACCACCTATGTCAAAACCTTGTCTCAATCAGCAGGCGCAGTGACTGTCCCAGCGGAAACCAGAAAATGCAACAAATATCTCTGTGGAGTCTCCATGACGTTACAATTCTGTCCTTTTGACTTTGAAATTCTTCTGGAAGCGCCTTTATCAGTGTTCGGGCGAGGATATTTATTATGTGTCTATTTATGTACAACATTAACCCATTCCAAGATACTGCGGGAACAAAACATAAATTTTCCACAGCACAAAAGTAGGTAAAGCCTTGTTTTGTTCTCAACTTGCATTGTTTTGTGTTCCATCTCTGTCACGGGTAAGCCGCTGGGGTGCAGAGTTTACCAGTCAAATAGAAATAGGAACGGTACATATCTAAAATCAATATACTCGAAGTTTATCATATTTCATGAATTTTACTTTGTACTCACTTCAACAATACCTACATACCTATACGTGTTTGTTTTGTTTTGTACTTGGCCATGAGCAGGGTTGTAGGTCCTACCCTTTGCCACAATTCTTGATATCTCATGAAACGGAATTTGATGTACGATGCTATGACACACGAATGTATACAAATGAAACCAAATTGTTGAGTTCTTCTGAAATGGCATTTCCAATTTTTAAAGAGATAGAGCCCCAAACGGAAAGAATAATTAAAACACAGTCGATTAATAACATCATTTGATTTTTGGATGGGTATAACAATACCAATTACAACTTTATAAAAACACACGAGCCACATTAGCAATTTTTTGATACGACTCCTAACCAAGGAGGATTTCGCAAACGCTTGTGTTTGACGAGAGCGCGCAAGACTGGGAATTTTACCACTCAAGTGCTACGCAGACATTTATTTCAAATTAATTAAAAAAAATTTCCTACAAAGATGTACAATGAGCAGAAATTTACTTTGCGGCATTCTACGATATATGGTGTACAAACAGTTAACGCCAAAGTGTAAAAGACACAACCCTGTAATCTAAAAGCCGATTTTTACGCGAAGAAAAAACAAGAATAACTGAGCGTGTAAGCGGAGCTTATCCTGCTGTTGTTGTCTACTTTGTTGTACGCTACACGAAATCACTAAGCCAAGAAATTATTAGGTAATTATATTATATTACACTAGACTGTTACCCGATCTACGATTCAGGGGGGGGTGGAGCTGTCGGGGAATCGGTAGTACACCTAAGTTAATGGGTCATGGCAACACTTACTC
>JAQFYT010003699.1:0-10265 GCA_034694925.1 Ceratophysella denticulata | reverse complement strand
TGGTCATTTGGGTATTTCAAAAATCTAACCTAACCTGTAGAACGGATCAATCTCGTCCGCTAACGTTTTAACCTAACATAACCTCACTAAAATCACTGCCATGCAGACTTATTGCACATGTCTTCTTTCTCATGGCAGATTCTATTTTCTCATGCCACGTTTATGCATATCTGTAGGAACAGATTTTGTACGACACTTGATGAATTACACTAATTCTGTTGTATATGTGCATTTTTGTATAAATTGGTGCATTTCATAAATCTATGCATCTTATAGACGAATTTTCTAACCAAACCGTCACCTTATAATGAAATTCAACTACAAGATATGTAGATGTAGGAAAAAGCATAACACGGAATAAATCGTATTTTTCAAGCAGGGTCACCTTACTTTTGAGGATGCCTATTTAGATCAAAAGACGAATAACATTTTTATGTACACAAGTATGAAGAAGGTACGTTAATTTGGCTAGAGAACTTGCCTTGAATTTAGAGGTAGATGAAATGCAATTTATTTAAACCTTGACAAGAGACATGACAGCTAATTCTTAGATTTATCGAAAATTCTAAAGACAAAAATTTGCCTTTATTGATGAGTTGCACAATGTTTGTGCTTGTCAGAAGTTAAGTCGGTTGTAAATATCATATTTTAGATTTGAGTATGTATATGCTTCGATATGCTTATTAATGGAAATAATTCCTTACTGTAATATACCATATCCTACACGTAGCATGTGAATTTAAACTTAATCTGGCCTTAGTTTTGTTTGCGAGTTTAACCTAACAACGTCGCGAAATCAATTAAAACCAAAATTAAACGTCCTTCGACTTTGCAATTGAAGTGTGAAGCTATTGTATGAAAACAGATACCACGTTCCATTGCATTTCTGCCGACAAATTTATTGTGATGTACACTGTACATGCTGTATATGTACGTGGGCTTTGTCCTCGGCCGAAAGCTTGAAGAGTCTCGCCTCTTCATCAAACTCCTCCGCCCCTCGTCATGTAACAATGAATTTCCCATATCCCTCAACCCTGAGGTCTCATTACACAATATGACCTTTGACACAGGTCAGAGAATGCAACTCCAATATTTCTAGAACGTGGGAATCTCAGTTTAGCTCAAATAGTGCTACATAAGGTGGGACTAGGTGAGGCGTGGTTGGGTTTGGGGTGTGGACGAGGGAAAGTCCGTTCAACTCCCGCCGTCAGGCCCCCAAACTCACTCAGCACGACCTTCTTTGAGGCCTCTGTCGTGGACCAATTCTCAGCGTCTACGACACACCTCACTCATACGGAATGAACTGACTCAATTTTGACGTAAATGCCTCAATCCGAACTAAACTTTCCATACCTATGCATAGTGATTTATTTCGACCACCTACTACCTGGTCATATGTTTTGATATGGAAGATGGAAGTGCACAATGCACTACACTAAGAGAATCTCAGCTTTTACCATGCTAATTATCAATGGGTGGCATTTTTCGATGCCATGAAATAATAGAATCTGCCATAAAAAAGAAGACTTTTGCAATAGGAAAATGGAATGCTGCAATTAAGTAAAATTGGTCGATAATTCCACAGGTTAGGTTAGTTGTTGGTCATTTGGGTATTTCAAAAATCTAACCTAACCTGTAGAACGGATCAATTAATCAATCGATCAATCTCGTCCGCTAACGTTTTAACCTAACCTAACCTGACGAAAATCAAATTTGCTGCCATTGCAGACTTATTTCACAAGTCTTCTTTTTTATGGCAGATTCTATTTTCTCATGACACGTTTATATGTTTCCGTTTTGTCGTATATGGTCTGTATTTGTACAGTAGCAGTGCAAGATGCAGTTTTTTCTAAATTAGTTTCAGTTTCAGACCCATCACGATAAGATAAAGTAAAAGTTATATTTACAAGCTGAATGTTCAATATTTACATTTAAATACGCTATGCATAATTTATTGTCTCTAAAATGCTTTACAAGTCAATTCCATAGATGAATAGTCAAATTCAACTGAGTTGAATATGGAGGAAGTAGGAACTCAGAAATTCTGTGTAAGCGTCGTCAGACGTTAGAGTATCTTCTGAATCCGAAATTCTAACTTGTGGAACGAATCCGTTTAGCTTACTCTGTATTTTGCATAAAAGACAAGAGACTAGTCAGAAATTCAAATACACGTAGGCAATGTCTTTTGCTTGTCTCCAGTCGAATCAGTAATATAATATACATCCTGAATGAATATGTCAAAACTTGTGAATTTTAAGTAGGTAAGTTGAGTCAGGTCGAATCAAGTTTAAGGTTTAATGTATACAAAGTCTAAAACTAACCCGTTTACTTCAGATTTAGTATTCAGATTCGAGATCAAACCAAACGCAAATAAACTTATATTGTATATGTAATACATCTTACGTATAGTTTACACAGATTAATAGGATTCTACGACAGTTTGCCGAATACGAAAGCGTAAGGCACATTGCTGTACAGCATTTGAGATGCCTCGATTACGGGTTTGTCGATAGTTGGTCAATTAAGATAATCGAAGCTTTCAATTGTCGTTACGCCAATTTTGTCGATTAATTGACAGAAAACGTCGAATAACCGGCAAAAATCCAATCTTCGAGCCTTACGGGACTCATTTAAAAGGAGAATTATCGACAAAATCATCGATTAATCGGGGTTATTAATCCCTACAACTTGTGACTTGATGTGGCGTTGGTGCCTTGTCGCGCCGCGAGTGAGCACGCTATGACCTTAGACTCTGCGTTACCCTGTACATATTAACGTGTTCGGTAATTTATTTTTTATTCACCACGCAGAAAATCCTAAGCTTTACTTTAAACTGAATTTAAGGGTCTGAAATGCTGGTAATAAAACTGTGAAATAAAGGTAGACAGTAAGTGCACACAGAGACTTAAAATATGTAAATAAGTCAGGTCGTATTTGGGAAGAACGTTCATATTTCTCAATTTCTTGTGGACAGGTCGAGGAGAGTAAAATGCTTGTGTGGGGTACGGAGAAAGGAATGAAGAAAGATAAGACTTTATGACTCTTCTTCTCGAGAATGAAACTGGAATTTTCTTCCAAAAACTCCGGCCCAGAAGAAAACTCTTCTGCTTCCAAAGACTACGAACCCTCTGCTGACTTGAATGGCTCACATAAAAAAACCATATCTATTTTATTTTCTCAAACGTCTCTGCATCCTCCGTCGTCGTCTTCTCCAACAACCATGACTCGTCTTCTGGGATCCACTGCTTCAACACAAGATTCAACGAATAGCAAATCCTGGACAAAATGTCGCGGAAAATAGCTTAGAATTCTAATATTGCTGAATAAACACATTTTAAACCAAAAGCGTCTTATGGGATTACCCATGCCGTCGGTCACCTAAATTCGCTGATTAAAATCTGTCCAACATGTATTTTTTTTTAAATCTGGGAAGCATAGCGAAAAAATGCAATATCAAAATTCAAATCAATTTATTTGGTTCCAGACTCGCCTTGGGTTAAAATAACTTTTGAAACGTGTTTTGGTTAACAAAAGAAAAAACGACAAAAATATTAAAGCAGCAAAATCCCTTATGCAAAACCGCTCATTTAGTGCAATTTTACTTGTTTGAAGCTAATTTAAAAAAATTACGGAATATTCTTATGTGACCTCTAAAGACATGGATCACATATTAATATTCAAATTTGATTTACACTTATGTAAGTTCATCTACGGTTAAATTATACGGTGCAGTATTCTAAAAAAAACCTGCATTACAGCATATTGGGACCAGAGGATTACTTGCAAATACAGTATATGGCTTTGACTAAAGTTTGGAATTCTAGGATGTTTTTAGAAAAATCTGCTTCCATCTACTACCACGACTTTCAAATGGGTTTAACTATACCTGAGGGTCATTGCCTGAATTTATTTTCCAGAAAACTTGGTGATTTTTTAGAAACTTATCTGCTTCCATGTGTTTCTTCTCGAAGCACCAAGATGGTTTTCCAATGCTTTTAACTAGACTTTATTTCTTACGTTATGATAATATATGATTTTTTGAAAATTTTTGAAAAAAAAGTTTCTGCTTCATAACTTCTTCATCGCGCAAAGATTTTGCTGCCTTACGGGACCTTCTGGTCTTAAATGTAGAAATCAGAACCTGGATCGATTTGGGATTCGGATTTTATTCTTTTATTTTGGTGAATAAGTCAATCTATTCGATTTTGATTCTGATTCCGAATATGTCTGGAATTTAAATCTACCTAATGCTACATATTTTGCATGTATAAAATTACATTTATACAGTCTATTCCGCCTAAAAATTTGCAATTGTCAGATTTGAGATGTCGGATACAGCTAAGCGATGGATTGTCGAGATCTATAATTCTGTTGTTCTGTCAAGAGGTGAATCCGCGGAGAAAGCAGAGAATTTCTGGGACGGGATAAGACAGTCGTGTCCGTAATATGAGCTCCGTAGCTTACGTCGGGATATGTAGGAGAAAAACGGGTATAAAAAGGGGGAGAGACCCGGCGAGGCTGGTTGGAGGTTTGGGTTGGCAGAAGGCGGGTCTGAGTATAGCTCAGTCAGTGCATACTCAGCCACACGGCAGCATTCACCCAAACCCACCGAGAAAAAAAATAACCCGAGTCCTGACATAGGCTCAAAATTCATTATTCGAACCCTCCATACAAAAAACCCTCCTTGCTTTATTCCTCAACTCCCGAGAAAAGTCTGAAACGCTACGAGAAAAAAAAACGTACGAGGAAAATAGACGGACGGGTCAGCTCATCCGGTTCTGTACTCAAACCGAATTCGGCTCTTGCTCAGGTCACACAGTCAAATTTACAAGCTCGTCTGATCTCATCTGCATGGGTTTACAATTTGAAATTGAAATCTGAATAGTGAAAGCATTCGTTTTACCACTTTGGTTTGCATATTGCGGTAAACAGTGAAACTGCGTGTGACAGAGTGAAAGTGCGGAAAGGAATTTACTGAGGTGCCTCTGCTGAAACCGCTGAGTGTTTGCACGTGTAAATTCAAGTGTGGGTGTGTAAAATTCCGTGGTATTTGAATTCTGAATTGTGTGAAGAGGTGTGTTAATGTGGGTTGGGAATTAAGCTATTGACATTATGCTTGAATTCAAGGAGTCACTTGTCAAGACTGATCCGGATTCTTCGGGTAAAAATCAGTATAATTATAAATTTGTATTTAAAAATTAGAACTTTGGTTTTGTAATATTGACCGGTATTGTTTTCGCTTGGCTATGGTTCTGAATATTTCCGACAGCATTTGAGGTCTCAATTGGCGAGTTTGATATTGATTTCCAATTTGACACTATCTGTATACTGGTTCATAATATATAAAGTTTTGAGTTTCGATTACGTCTGGGTGAAAGCTGATGATGATGGGCGTGAAATTGGCTGTGAAATGTACTGAATTAGTAATCTATAAAGTAATTACCCCCTCTTAGTCACGCAAACAAACACAATATAGACGGTTTAACCGGTAATTAGGCATGAAAGGGTCAGGTGTTCGACCGAGTTTGGTGTTACTTAACACCTTCGGTATATACAGTAATAGATAAATGAGGAGCGTGCCACTGACACGATTATCGTGTGAGATATGTAATACGATATTTTGTTGAAATAAATTAGTTCAACCTATTTACTGCCTTAAAGTATTTTTTCAATAGCAATGTCATCTTATGGCCAAAATAGTTTTCGAAGTAAAATTTTCGCTATTCCTTAATACACATCGGTATGACCCGCGCAATGCTTCGTTGGAAAGCTACCGGCATGACTAATTATTCGGAATTCCGGATTTTGTCTCAAGATCGATAGAAGCAAACGAAATTTGCTTAATAAACCGTTGATCTTGCATTTAAAATAACTAATGAGCATAATTTGTTTTCTTATTCAGACGGATGTCCAAGTATCCGAGGGGAGCTGTGTGAGCGGTGCGGTCAGAAGATCCGTGACCGATGGTTATTGAAGGTGGGTGAAACACATTGGCACGAAGACTGCCTCACCTGCTGCGTCTGTCACTCACCCCTTACCCATTCTTGCTACTTCCGGAATTCAAAGCTGTACTGCAAGCATGACTATGACCGGATTTTTGGGGTCAAGTGTGCTCGGTGCGGAGAGCGGCTCCTGCCACAAGAGCTCGTCATGCGGGCCGCGGTGAGTTACATTCTGTATTATACAAAATTAAGCCGTAAAAAACTTTCACGGGTGAAAGTTAGAAAATTTCCAGCAAAATTGCTGTAAATACATTTACGCCAATTGAATCGGCATAAAACGTCTAGTAAAAAGGATTATATAGACATGATGAGATCTTGATTACCATGACTATAGCTCGAAACGAATCTGTAGTGCGTCAGTCATCATCAGCAAAAGCCAACGGCGTGTACTGAAGTGTAAATGATAGAATAATGACTAGGAAAGGAAGAAAAATGGTTCCGACGTTTTTGTATTCTACTTTGTACCGTAATACCCTATAGTATCTGTAGTAACAGTCACCGGTCCAAATCCTTATGCATATACAATACAAAACACCAGCACTGTAGAAGGAGTAAGACAGCGTTTTCTGTTTTCATTCATTTGGATATCTACAGGGATTTCTTATAAGGTAGTGGAGAAAGATTGCGGAAATCCCGAAATGACAGATTTTCAGAAAAAAAAATCCCTTTATGTAGAATTCATTGAGATTGATGATCTCGGCGCGGTGGTGGTGCGTGTGTGGTGTAAAAAATCAGTTTTTTATTTCAACGGAACAAATTCTCGAATTCTCGAAAAGCCTATATATAGAGACTTTCACTTAAGGCATCGCACAGGCACATAAGCATTAGATTAGACTCATCTTATCGTAATGCAATGCGAGATTACACAGCTTTATGCCAGCGTGCGTGGTCATATTCGTTAATTGATTTAGAAATATCATCATTAAAGTTGCGCATCTTCAAAATTTCAGTACATCCGGTTTTTAGACCAGAATTGTCTTCTGAAATGACCCTGCCGTCTGTTCGTCCGGCGGCGTCAATTCTTTCGAATGAGTGCCTTAGAACTATCAAAGAACTCGTTGCGCGATTATAATCTTATGAAGCGCTTGTGTACAGGGTGGTACATGATATTTGCCCAGAATGCATTTCATATAAGTAAATAAGTGAAAATTGTGCGAAGACTTGATAAACACCGAATTGAAGCTTACACAGTTCATTCTGTGTAATACGAGTTGACATTTTGTTACAAGCAATTATGAAAATTAAAGAAAGCAAACAGATGTCAATATTCTGGCGTATATTAACGCGACCGTTCCAGTTTCATAGCCTTAAGATAGTATCTGTATTACCAGCCCAATGTTAGCTAATGGAGACATCACAAAAACTGGCAATAAGGCTAACTTCCGTCAAGTTCGCTCTTACAAGCATGACAATTAGATTTAGAATGCATTAGGCTGGTAATACTACCTTAAACAACGGATAGCCGTATGCATAACCCTGCATGGATTATTGCACTGCAAAATAGATTGGGTTTACGTTATGTTGATCCGATGTCGTATGATTGCTATTTACAGACTCAAGTATTTCATTTGGCATGTTTCGTCTGTGCGGCCTGCTGCTCACCCCTCCAAAAGGGTGATCAGTTTATACTCCGTGGCACGCAAATCTACTGTCGAGCCGACTTTGAGAAAGAAATGTACCTCCTCCAACAATCAAATAGTCCAAGGGGTAAGTATATTGAATTCACAATTCATTATAAATTGTACAGCAAAAATATCACTCTACATTGCAAATAAATGTAACTCTAACCTGTTCACGACTTCACAAGTATTTTTTGTCATGTTGATAATGTTCCAATTTCCGATACGTGATCACTGGTTTGGTTTGGGTTTCAAATCCAATAATCCAATCTGACTCTCTCTGATACCTAGCATTATGTATGTGTACATAGCATTCATTTAAATGAACGGCACGTGAGCGATAACGTCGTGACTGCTGACCTTTTGATCCATGTGTGTGGTCCCGGGCTGATTGGAGTATCATGCAAACAAGCCGTTGTATTTTTTCATTAAATTCAAATCGACACGTTATTCCTAATTCTGTAGGCAGCGATGATGTCATAGGGGACGAGAATAGTCGACCAAGGGACGGTAGACGCGGACCCAAACGTCCAAGGACAATCCTCACATCCGCCCAGAGACGTCAGTTCAAAGCGTCCTTTGAAATTAGTCCGAAACCATGTAGAAAAGTAAGCTTAATTGAGTAATTCATACATAACCAACATGCATTTCGCTTTATTTTTTGTGTTAAAATTATTTTGGCAATAGAATGACTAAAATGGCAATTACGCTAAAAAAGTGATTCAATTAAGATAAGTAAGGTTAGGTTAGGTTTATTTCGGTAGGTTGGGTTCAAATAAATTGGTTACAAAATTAACAAACTGGCAAGGTGTTCAAAAGTTATAAAACTAGATTCAGTTAGGTTAGGCTGCGTGAAATACTTCATTCCCATTTCATCTTTTCTATTGCCATTTCAGTTATTCCATTGCCAAATCATTTATTCTATTGCCGCTGTAAATGACACCTTTATATTTTACAATGATGGTCATTATTCATAATTCTAAGGTTCGAGAGGCCTTGGCAAAAGACACAGGACTGAGTGTGCGGGTGGTCCAAGTCTGGTTCCAGAACCAGAGAGCAAAAATGAAGAAGATTCAGCGGAAAGCAAAGCAGGACACGGACTCGAAGGGTGACAAGGACTCGGGGAAAGAAAAGGAGGACAAGCACAAGAGTGACACGTCCTCCTCCGAACCCTCAGGTCATTACTTTGAGGGACAGTCCGATGATCCGTTCACACCCTCCGGATCCCAGCCTCTCAACCCCAACATGCCCTACTCACCCGAAGGTAACATTAATCCCACCTGTCAATCACAATTAACCGAGAATTATAGCCTCGAATCCATTGTCCACCTGTTGGTTTTACGGCATATAGGTGCATACCCTATAATTAAGTATTGTAATTTTTTGCAGACGCCTACCCAACGAATTCCGGAGACAGTTTTTGTAGTTCTGAGCTTTCACTGGATGACAGTACGGGGTTAGATGGACTGGATGACTCGGGTGCGGAGCTTCATCACCTCGAACAACACTCCAGCTCCCACTCCGCCCACTCCCACCATGGCCCACCCACGACTGACCTCCTCCAGTCATACTCCCAAATTAACCCTATTGACAAGCTCTACCTCATGCAAAACTCTTATTTCACTGACCCCTGAGTAGCTACTTTTACTGTACTCCATAAGGTAAACCCATGTCAATAGCATCTGCAACAAAATTTTGTCAATCCGTATCCGTACGCTATTCGAATAAGTTCTAAAATATTGACTACTAGCATCTAGCATCTAGGTGTAAAATAACTTTATCCGATGAAGTTTGCATTAAATATTCTACAGAGGTTCTGCAAACTAATACCTAAGTATATTATTCTTCAAATTCTTCTTTTAAGTTTAGATTCTTTTTTATGCATCAGACCAGCCAGGATATCATCTCATGAACCCTCGAAAACTTTCACTCCGACTTTCTCCCGGACTTTCTTTTACTGCCAAGCAATATGGTTCTTTATTTTTGGGTGAACTTTTCATTTTCTTCCTTCCTGCTCATTCTGGTCTATGTTACAGTTTTCAGGAATTTTTTAAAATATAAATTGAATTCAAGTCATGTAAAATAAAAGAAATTCACAAATACTTTGACTTTGACAATTTCCTTGACATTTGAACGTTCCAGGTGTTGAAAGCAGGTTATAAATTATTTGAATCTTGACCCAGGTAGCTTGGTGAAGGGTTTGAATCAATTTTACATCGATTTAAATGACGTTCACATTATGATGGACGATGGACCATTTAAACTGCTGAAATAACGAAAATTTGACTTTTTTCACTATTTTGCGCTGTGCAGCGGCCGCTTGTAAGAAAATTCCAAATATGCGCCCTGATATCTGCAATAAAATTTGCTTTAATTTGGTATATCCTATGTCATTGTACAATTTTTGGAAGTATGACCTATAGGATTTCAGTGAAAATTCAGGAGCAAAACTTGATCCTAAGCTTTAGCGTCAACAGCCATAATAGTTCAGTCTCTCTGTAGTCTGTAGCTGAGCTCATGTCTTGACTTTTTGAGAATGGTCGTCGTCTTTGGTGGATTGGCTTGTATTTTAGACCAGAAGGTCTACTGGGATGCCCCTGTCCGTCCGTCCGTCCGTCTGTCTGTCTGTCTGTCTGTCTGTCGC
>JAQFYT010003698.1:0-10266 GCA_034694925.1 Ceratophysella denticulata | reverse complement strand
AAAGGTTAGGTTAGTTGTTGGTCATTTGGGTATTTCAAAAATCTAACCTAACCTGTAGAACGAATCAATCTCGTCCGCTAACGTTTTAACCTAACTTAACCTGACTAAAATCAAATTTACTGTCTTATTGCACCTATTGCACTAGTCTTCTTTTTCATGGCAGATTGTATTTTCTCATGGCACGTTTATATATTTCCCATATAGCAGAACTCCAGTATATAGCCAGAGCCCCTATGAAACACAATAACGACACTAGTACGGTACGTAGTTAATAAAATCAATATTTAAAATAGTAGAGTACCTATGTGGAATTTGTGTAACATATTTTTAAACATTATGTCCCAAAGCTGTATTTAAAGTAATATTTATTTTAATAGGTTTTGAAGTTTTAAGTTTGTATTGTAAGTATACTAAAATTACCTTCAAATGCTGCATAAATAATTAAATTAGTTCCGCTGGGTTTCAAGTTTCCCCAAACCGCGATTAAATACATCTTTTCAAAAACCTCTGCTCCAAAATCACATAAATCACGGAACAAAACTTAACTTTAGAGACTGTAAAATCGCTTTGGATTAAACACGGCTTAGTTTCGGGATGTTTCTATGTACTTAATCATTGTACAGATACAGTGTAGAGTGTAGCTTATGATTTCAAATTTCAAACTTCGAGGATACCAAACATTATTAAGGTGTATCCGCCCGGAAACTGTAACTGAAGTTGAATGTGACACCGTTTCGGATGCATAAACGTGATTTTAACATGACAATGTTAATAGACTACCTACTCTTCAGAGTAAATGTGTTATCTTCCGTGTAATTCTATCAAAGTGAAAATAAATTATGCTCATCAGCAGAGTCATCTAAACTCTTGAAAGTTTGTCTTGGAAGAAATCCTTTACCTTTGCATATCTTTAGACTTCACATCCCGTTTGTCATATTTTATCCTCCATTTATCCTACCCCGAGTGACTGGAGGCTCTGACCGTCGTCCAGTCTCCAGTACCAATTTCCAGAGACCTTAAATCGGGTCCAACATTTATTAACTCAGTCAAGGAGAAAAACAAAAGCCTTTGTTGTCTTCTTCAAAGTTTACGTGCTCCCTAGTCAAAGCAAAGGCAACACGGTAAATTGCTTTCTCAATACACTCAGTCTTTCACCTTGTTCTCCGTGTATTCAGCAATTGCAAAATAACGTTGATACGAATTCTTTAGAACTTACAATTGTACACCTGAAATTTTAATGCTTAAAATAAACGAATCCATGAATTCCCAGCTAACTGTTATCTGGATCGAATAATGTGGTTTTTGAATTTCAAACGGTACATTACATTGTTAATATTTTCAACGGTTGGGTCGTGACGCGTCCATTGCCTGACATTTTGAAATACCGCAAAAGTGTGACATAAGAGAATATACCAAAACAATAACGTTCGGAATAGATAACAAGCTAAGTAAATATATCAAAGTTTAAAACAAAGTTTTTCGTTTCTGTAAGGCAGGAAAAATGAAATATTGTAACAAAACTATATTATTTGACCCAAATGACCAAGTTTCAATTGACCAGGAAAACTTTCGCTACTGCTCCAGCGTTCTGTCTCTTGTTATAACTGAAGGCATATTCCACTATTCCACAACGTTAATGTACGTTGTCTGGTAAGGGAATGAAATTTTCATAGATTCATGTTTTACGCATATCGGGGCTACAATAGACTTTGTTCTCTACGGTCTGTTCCCGTTGTCAAAGAGCTTATAAATCTTTCCACTCCGATCACTCCTTTTAATTTCTAGGCAGAAACATTCACAAAATGACAAATTCGCAGAATCCATTAGAAAACTCAGTTTAATCACTTTTATTGACTCGAGTTTGAGTTTTACAGTAGACTTTGATCCTTGACGTACAAATAGCTTAAAGCAGAGAGGGTCTGACAGTTCTTGACAGTTACTTGGAAATTACAATTCTACAACGCTCAGAACGCTAGTGCGTGCTAGAGAACGATAACGCTAATAATGGTTGAGCTTAAATGGTTGGTATTCCCCGGAATTCGGCTCTCCAGCCCATTCCCGTCGTATTACGCCCTGTTTTATAGCGGACAATGGCCATGTCCGTAGTTCCGCTGAAGGTTGATGGTGTGTCCTGGAGTAAATAATAAATTAATTTAAAGGTGTATTAAAGCCATCTAATTTACTTTATAACACCATAATCTTGTCCTACTTACGCCTGGACAATATCTCGTGAATAATGTCGGCTCGGCTGTTATTTCATGAGAACTCAGTGTAAGAATTTCCAAGAACGTATCTGAACAGTCCCCGCCAATCATAAAACCTTTGATGTATGAAAAACAAGGAATAATTAAACTGACCAAAAATTATATATATATACAGTGAGGTTCACTGGGAACTGACCACCTTCGAGCCTAGAAAAAAAGCTCCATCAATTCGGGCAAAGTTTGCGAACTCGGCCTGGACAGCCCGAGCTCATGAGTTGTTTACGCTTTTTGAATACTTCGGTGTATTACTCCTAACAACAATAGGCCGGTATGCACGGAACAAAGCATTCACATTGCTATTCCCATTGTTGTCAGCAGAACAGACCAAACTATGCGGGAAGCGTAAACAAATTATCATCTGGGGTAGTTCAGGCCGAGTTCGCAAATTTAGTTAAGATTGACGGAGTTTTTTTCAGGGACCCAAAAGTGGTCAGTTCCCAGTGAACCAATTATATAATTTACCATATTAGTTTTAGCACGAATACAATATAATTTTGCAACGTATACGTTATTCATAACTGAAAATAGTGAGGTGCACAAACCACCAACGCATTGTTCAAATGCTCAAAAATATTGGTGAAAATTACTGATTTCGTGGCTCGGGTTAAACGCGAATCATGATCGAAAATAATAGCTACCATTCAAGTCACAAACAGAAGCCCGGGCGATGTTTCCTTTCTCTGGTCTACATAAACTAATCCTAAAGGACTTGGCACTTCATCAAAATTTTGAAATAGTGAATCGTGGACAGAGAACAGCAATGTACGATATTTGTTTACTCAAAATAGCAATGCGATGGTCCAGGCGATACGCCCAGACAAGTTTGGAATAATCTATTTGCCCAATCCTGAGTTGTGTAAACACGAAAAAGTAATCAAAACCAAGAGATACGTATTTAAGGGCGTCAAGGCGTGAAACGGAACCCAGGAAATGTACATTGGTGGACAATATACAACTACGTATTCCAGTGCTCGACGTGAATCAAACCAGAACCAGAGTACAGTTAATTCGTAACGCCATCGCCATCACAATGGTGTATAAATAACGATGACTCCCATGCATGCCAAATTTCACTGTAAATTAGCATAGGAGAAGAACAGCGTAAAGTCAACAAAATACAGTGCTTCTCACAACGTGATCCCGTGATTGTATACGTTATCCTTACTCCAACATCGGATATCGGATAGCATATCAAGGCTACCTATGCGTTGCAATGAGCATAATGCGATCATGACGGCATCGCTTGTTTAACCCAAGATACGTAAGCAAAAACTCACTGGTAAACACGAGGTTGATGCGGAGTCCGGCTGGAACACGGATCCGAAATCTACAGTCACTCTCACGAGAGTAATTGCCAGGATACCCAGGACTTGTGAAGGATCCACCGGTGTGGAACAAATCACCACCACAACCAACACCTGCTCAATCGTAAGACGAAACTACATTTAGATTGGATTTCGTGTGAAAGTCCCTCAAGCATGTTCAAACGGAGCTGGGTTTTGTAATCAACATTTTGTGGCTTTGGCATTATATAAAATAAATTAAGCCAACTCAGGCGTATTTTAGAGATTCTAGGAATGACATAAATATCATTAAGGTTATTCTCAAATTTTGAATTCTGGCGGGGATAGCAGATAACATGATCCATGGTTAATGCTAATAGCTCTAACTAGATGTACCTACCAATTAATCGGCACGGATTATAGACTTTACTTTACCCATTACTTAATACCATCCAGATGCCGCTGAAGTTCAAAATATTAGGATAACCTTAAACCTATTCACCTGCGTTGGTTGTAGTATACGTAATATCAAATCCCCGATTGGGATGGAACTTCGTAATGTAGTTGATCCAGAGAGCGTTAGTGGTGGAGAAAATCGGGTTCGGCCTTGAAGAACCGCAGTAACGTGCCAAAAGTTGACCACTTTGACTGTTTTCTCGGACCTACACATACAGGAAACACATGAAGAGTCACGATTCAGGAAGCTAGGTACAAGATATACGACAAAAGTAAATTCTGCTCCCATTAGAGTCAAAGTAGGGCAGGATTCGGAAATACTTTCACCATGGTTTATAGGAAAATACTGGGCTGCAAAATCATTGTCACGCCTACTACGTAAAAAATACGAAGGAGAGTATACCTACTGTAGTTTTACCTGGATCAGCTTGAAACAAAATTATGTATAGGTACCTATAAATGGGCAAATATAAAAAGTATTTTCGAAAATATCTGCATTCAAATTCAAAGTTTATTCTGTGATATGATAGCTATGTAAATATGCCAATTTTACCAATATTGTAAAGTCTGCCCATTGAAAAAAACGTGCATAATCTCAGATGAAAGTTAAAATTTCCTGTATTTTGTTGAATCATTGCCACAATTTCAATAAAATTGCTACTCAGATGACAGGAATTTTTTCTAGCTGTATTTCTACGTTGTACGTTGACCGAAGCCGAGCAGTTTAGCATACAGTTTCTGTACCCTATTGGGGGCCTTTCAATTTCACTAAAATGAAATGGATTCTCAATAAGAATAAGTTAAATTAAATATTTCTTTCTCGATACACAAAGGAAAAGAAATCCTATTTGAATAAATTCAAGTCAGCTTCCATATTTTCAATACAAAATTGCTTTTTCTTCATGTAGAATCCAGTTTCCTTGATAGGCTGTCCTGGTTGTTACTCTTTTCAAAGGAATATTGTTCTATATTGAGACTCCATAAGCTCCAGTTTCAAGTGTCTAGTTCTGTGTTCTGCAAAATAGATGGACTGGAGAAAGCCGAGAACTTTCACCACCAAAACCCTGTGAGGCATATATTTGGTATAAGTACACTTCATGTCCGTCTCAAGTAACCTGTAATACTTTCGTTGTATGGGTTCATGTTCAGGATACAAGAAGTACGACGTTAGGAAGCTTTTTTTTATTCGTTAATTTTAGCGAAAATGTTGTTTGCGAAAACGACAAAATCTTCGAACGATTAGAATGTAAATGTTTGGGGCATATTCTTGATTAAAATGTTTGAATTTGCCAGGCAGGAAAGAATTATTTATCTTATATGTTTATTTTGCTGAAATTGTTCACTCAATTCTTACATTATTTTAAATGTTATAACCAGCATGCTTTAATTGACGAATAACGAAATATACATAGAAACGACTCTGCGAGTAAGCAGTTCCGTCTGAATTCACACTCAAGCCTAGCTAGAAATCCCTGAAATATCAGTTAAACGCTTAAATAAAATATTAAGAACCTCAATTTAACGAAAATTAGGCATCATTTGGTAGAAGAGTACCTACTCGCTTTCTTGGTCAGCTTCACATTAAATAACATTTAGGCATAAATGATGCAGTTATTGAGAGCGAGTATTCTCGCATTTCTCTCCATCAACCGCGCTGTTTTATTCATCGTTTCGCCATATATGACTTTGCCAAATTTCCAAACAACTCCCACGGGACGCCATAATTCCGCACTATTAATATGTTTCTGGAGTCTTTTTATTTCAAAAACAGAAGCCTCACTCCTACGAGTGGTTGTCTTTCACGTCACCCCAAAATAAGTGTATTTTTGTTTACTCAACAATAAGCCTACTTATATTTCTTTTATAAAGGACTCGTTTCCGAGGAACGAGAAAAAAACTTCTAAAAAAGAAAAACGCTTTACTAAAAGAAAACCACATTGAAGCTCGTTTGAAGAAATGGGTCATTAGGGCGTGTATAAAGCCAAATTCTAACCTACAGGAAAAAACAACGCCAAATAAGTCCGTAGTGTATATGTTAGGGTATATTCGTGCTAGCGGTACGAATGCATATATTACGGTATATTATTTTCGCAGTAGATATTTACATATCAATAAATAACGACATGGGTGTAATTGCCGTACACATATTAGCAAATTGTTACGGTATACTTTTATTTCACTTGAAAATGCATATGTTACGGCGACGGCGTTTTGAATTTGTGTTGCAAATGCAGATGTTATGGCTTATTTGTACTGATGTTACAGATTATTTGTATTTGAGTCGGAAATGTATATATTACAGCGTATTAAGTCAGAAAAAAAAATAAAAAAATAAAGTCAGCAATAACTCATAAAACTGCAAATAAGTGAATCATAGTTTTAGAAATAACACATCAAATGGTAAAAAAATATTATTGAAACAGTCAGTTCATTCATACGAATTGTTTATCGAGAGATGATGCTAAATTAGTGTAGTACAAAGTGTACCACTATATGTTGAAGTCAGTTGCTGAGATTAGGCGAAAATTGACCTAATACCTCGCTACCCCATCCTGCAAAACTGAAGCAATACACGATATTTCTACTACACACGTCGTAGAACAAAACACTTTACACTGGAAATATGAAGATACCGCAACATATTTAACTTTCTAGTGCAACAGAACAGAGATAGGAAGTTCAGAGGCAAAAAAGGGGATAAAAGTGGTTACCTCAAAGTAGGCTTCAGTACATCCCGGACTGTCCTCCATAAGAAATTCATTAAAGTAGAGTGAAACAAAGGATCCATTACTAGAGCGGACCGCGAGGAGGCAATTTGAGAAGATGGGTGAGTGCGTGGGCCATTCTGGGCTCAACAGACGCCCTTGCACGTTCTCATACGTCCGGTTACAGCCTGAGCAAAAACGGGAAAGATCAGACAACTGGGATTGAAGCCCTGGCCACGAAGGACAGCGTTAGGGAAATCTGGCTCTACATCTAATTTAACTACTCCTAGCTCGCTATGGGTGCATAGGGAGACGACTGGGGTACTTTTGTCGGGCTTGTGTCAGCAAAATTACGAGAGAAATGACAGTCGACGGACGGTGACAATTTGGCGATGCGACAATAGGGCACAATTCAGACTCATGATGTGATTCAAGTTCAAATTTCGTGACAGGGAAAGTATAACGCAAACCCCAAGGGACTTAGAATACATTTTTTCGACCCAAACTGATTTCGCGAACGATCCTCGTCTTTTCTTCATTCACTGGGTTACTATGTCAGCACAGATTTTTGTACTACCCGTATTTAGATCATGTACGCTGAACTGTATACGACGTCTTGAATCAGGTCGCGTTCACTCGGGAAAAATAGACTTACTACGACGATACTTAATTGCAACTAAGGAATCACGCCATTTCTCGATGTTGCAATAAAATTAACATATAGCTTTGAATACATTATCTAAACCTACAGGCAATAATTGTGCATATGATAAGGGCGTGTGTTGCCAGAACTCGAACATTGTTCACAAGTACCATAAACAGTGCGGCGCAGGGTGTAGTGATTAGAAAGTTAACGATTTGGAAAACCAACGATAGCTTTGGTTTACTCGTTATCTCAAATTGCCTTATTTTCTATCTGTAGTTGTTTAGCTCAAGTATGTGATCTTGCTTCAAGAAAAAATGCTGACGCAAAACAACGCAACATACCAGCAGCTTTGTACTCCAGTTGAAACCCACGCCCAGAACCGCTTGTGTCTGTTTCAAAAATAATTTCCAGGGATCGACCCACAGAAAAGAAGTCTGGTGGCCCCTGAGACCCACAATACTTGTAGTTTTGTAGAATTGAGTCCTGTACACACGGGCAATAAACCAAAGGAAAAACCCATTAAGATGAATAATTGCTTTCAGACCTGTCCCGTTGAGACAAATACGCTTTTTTGCACCACTCCAAATGAATTCGTATCAATCAAGCTGCCGTGAAGCACTCAGCTTAAAGAAAGTTTCCATTGTACCAAGAAGTGGAGAAATGAGGAATAAATAGGGGAGACACATCGGTCTAGTTGGTAGCGTAACAAACTATCAGCCGCCGATGAGATGGGTTCGAATCCTACTGTCTCCAAGGGACTTTTCCTGGCAGTTTATACTGCCGGGCTGGAAGCACATAGTCCCAAAAATCGTGTGGTACGGCTCTGTGAAGGTAGGGTGGGATCCCTATTAGTACGGTACACACGTCACTCAAAGAGGCGCCAGCGGCGGAGTCCAGTCTGCATTGAGCGAATGCAAAGTCGGCCCTCAACATCTCGAACGATGTTAATGAGTGTTAAAGTCATTTCCGGCTCGGTGAGTCAGAGTTAATTCTCTGCAGTACGGGAAATGAGTGCACACTGCCGGATGAACCTTGAGCAAGTTCATAACCTCCTGTTGGATGCCCTCCAGCAGGATGTCCCCACGTGGACAGGCAGTGGTCTCTAGTCTATACCTGTGAGTCCAGCGTATACTAGAGCGTCAACGTGTTGGAAATCAGCTCCCAAATGGGGTTCAGTCTGCTCGGGCTGGATACGCACTCCGAGTAAGTGCATCAGTTGAACATGAAGACGTTATAACTTGTATAAATTTTTGTAGTAGTACCCCCTACTCCGCTCAGTATACACCAAAGTTTACAAAAATATAGCCTTTAACAGTAGTACAGTCGTTAAATAAGGTTTCGGAGTATCAAATTAAGTCCTGTTTAGATTCCATGGTGCAATAATATTTAAATTTTTTAAAACATGCAGTCAAAATTTTAAGTAAGTGTCATGAAAAAATCTCTTAAAAAATAGCAAACTATTTGGTAATAAAAAGCTAAATCCGACGGTAATGCGCGGAAGCTCATTATTTTTTGTTCTCGCGACGATTATATTCACGTGTCTCAGGAGCTGCCTGCAATAGAACCGTTTGTGGCCCAAGCAGAAATCCTAACCTAATCTAACCTAAACTATTCTTCAAACTTATGATCTCAGTGAATGTGAGCTTAATTTATTTTGTACTGGAACTATGGGTCTCACATTGACTTACAAATTATATGCGGCGCTGGCAGTTGTAAGCTTTGGTAGCTATCGTTATTGCAGCACAAGCACAAGTGAAGTACGTAGGTTGGTACCTACAATTGTATTTATTCAGAGTATTGCTGTATTTCTTTATTTTTGCCTGGAATAATTGCCTGGTGATTATTTAGCTCTTTTCCGTAAAACAGTAATTTTATCTCTATCTGACACCTGCATTAGCCGTGTTACACGCACATTAGGGCGTAGGGCGAACAATGTACAACGGTAACACTTGAAAAGCGAAATTATATACAAAGTGTTGCATTGCGTGCAAGCTGCGTTTCATTTTTGGGTACGGGACTTGCATACTTTTCCGAATTCGGTGGTGATATCACCATTTGTTTAGGGTGATCTCGTTTTTCCTGTTGAAAGCTAGAGAGTCAATTCGTAAGCCATATATTTTGAGTAACGAAACATATCCAACACATTGTAAAATAACAATAAGACTTTGTATTTAGCTTTCATGCCTAATTTTTACGGAAAATTCACACTTTATGGGCTGCATGTGATAGGTTTGCATGGCAGCAACCGTTTGTTGTACGTGTTTTACCAGCGCCTACTGTATCAAGGTACGGCTCCGCGAAAGTCGAAATATCGAGGAGGCTTTTACATAATCAGTCACATTCTCTACAGTCAAAATTTAATTGGAATTTGTAGCACAATTTTATTAAATCAAATAAATATGGTATTGTAAGCAATATGCATATAAATATGTTACTGTAGTAGTTGATTTTCCGGCGTGCGGTACACATCATATCTCTGTTGTTTAGTGATTTATAGAAATGCGCCGATTAATGGACGCCGATTATGGACTTTTTCACTTTTTTCGATTAATCGGCAGGCCGATTATTGGGTTAATCAGTTTTTCGGCCGGCCATTCGGCCTCTAAATTCAATAATTGGCCGATTATGAAAAAGCCATAATCGGTGAATGTGAATCCCTGGTGATTTAATTCATAAATTGAATATTTCTATAATCTAAAACATAGATAGTTTAGTATAGTAAGCTGTAACGCCATTATTTTATAAAAACTTGCATTTGCATAAAGAATAATTATTAAATAAATTGAAAAATATTTACCTAATATCTTAAAAACATTTGGCATACCACAAGCAAACGGGTAATATATAAACGCACGTTAAAAAAATAGAGTTTCACGTTAGAACTGAATATAGTATTTACGTTAAAAATGACA
>JAQFYT010003697.1:0-10268 GCA_034694925.1 Ceratophysella denticulata | reverse complement strand
ACCGAATTGATGAAAATTATAATTAAAATGTGGGCGTTTGCCCTACAGCACCTGAGATGCTGCTGCTGTGACTATCAGCTGAATAGTGACTTGAGACATGGCTTCAAAACCATGCTCAAGACTAGAGTTGATTGATTACAAAGATGAAGAGGGCTCTGAAGGAGCATAATATGGGGTTTACAAAGTTGTTAGTTGTTCTAAAAATAGGGTTAATATAATTTGAAATTTGCTTGTAAATATTTTGTAAATAGTTTTGTAAATATTTAATTTTAAATCCGAACATATCTTATTTCTTATATTTTTGGCTATTTTTTTACCGGATCGGACAATAATGATTCGTGCCGAATCAGAGGTTACGTGGTAAGCGTACTGTGTACGCAAAAAACGTAACCAAGCCTCCTGACCTTATGCCTGAACGGATTTTGATCGGGTTTTCAACATGTATTAGACATGGGGTCAGGAATGATGCACGACGAGGGCCTACTAAGTTAGATTTGACCCATAAGGGGTCCTGGTTTTCTCAGGATTTCTTTGTATGAGGTCTATTAACGCACACTTCAAATCTCTCCTGGATTCCAGGAAGAATCATGACCCATTTTTTATGAGGAATTAAATAAGTCCATTCGCAAGGTCGTAGGTTAACAGGTTCTCGAGATATTTCCAGTTGTTTGGTGTAAGCATACTCCACTTGACTCGTGTATTATGCATGGAGAAATTTGCCTCTTAAACGATGCAGGGGATATGGCTTCTACGTTATGGCATGGCAACATTAGTTTTATCAAAACACGGACTAAATTATGAGTCCAACATTTTGTGACCCTTAATACAAGTGCATATAACCATACCCATATGACAATGGCTTGATTCCTATACCACGAACCCATGCTTTTCATGGTTACTGGAATTCACTAATCAATCAGAGACTCAAATTCGCGAGTAACCGATATATTTGTAGATATCTTAGAAGCCAGTTTATATTATCCTAAAACGATAATATAAATTGTATCTGAACACCTGAATCTCTATAGTTCAGTAGCAACAGTCAAAATTATTCTTACCAGAATGGGCAGTGACAGAGGTCTCACAGTACGTTGTTGTAACTCTCCGTGAAAGAGGGTTTTCATAACGCCTACACTCCGTGAGTCGTTCCTCATGTAAACGGGTTGTTGGTCAACTTTGCAGAAGTTTATGCCCTGTCGAGAAAAGCTAATGTTGGTTTTCACATGGGTGCGGTGTTGGCAAAAATCTATTTTAGTCATAACGTCTTATAAGAAAATGTCCATTTAGACCATGTCAGGAATGACCAATGTGTGTCAAGTGGGGATTAGTCAATGTAGGTGTTACAGAAAGTAGCCCTGATAATTTTGTGGAGAAATAAAAAATTGATTAATCCAGCATAATGTATAGCCCAATCACCGAATAAGGAACCTGTCGAGGGAAAGTTCATCTCTTTCTTTCTCCTACTTTCGTGCACAAATTGTAACTCAGAAAATATTCTTCTTCTACCATTGCATAATATCAATAAAGAACTGAGATCAGTTTAACATTCTCAATTTTAACTACATTAACATTAGATAAGAAATAATATTAGTCTGACGCGAAATGTGTTTAGAAAGTATCCAAATAGTACACAGCTTTTAAAGCTGACACGGAATTTTGAGTTCCCCATGGATTTGTTCTAGAGAACTTTCCACTTATCGCTCAAGACTTGTGCTGGTTATTACTAAGTGAGCATTACACCGGTTATGGAAAACGATTTAATCAATTATCATTCTGGGATAGAAAGCTCATCTTCTTTTGTTTTACTTTCAATTCCTGGGATAGAAAGCTCATTCTCTCTTGTTTTACTTTCAATTCCTGCTTTTAATTTTATGTACAGGGTGATACGAAATGTTTTGAGAAATTGTAAATTCACTTCTTTCACTTCAGGTTCATTAAAAAAAGGACCACCACCATCGAGTCCTAATATTAAACTGTCAAAGGTGAGTTCTTTTTTGTGTTTATAAATTATTTCTTAATCAATTATACACATCGTCATTTTTAAGCTTACTTGTATATAATCGGTTTTTTTGCTTTCAATATTTCAATAAGATCTCCTGAAGTAAGCCGTAGCCCTGTACCTAGAAAACAAGCAATTGGCTTACGAGCATATTAAATATAGGATTTTGATTTTTTGTACGAACGGTGCTTTGATTTAAATATTTCTTTAAGAACAGATTCCAACACACACCAAGATTCGAAAAAGCAACATGACGTGTTTGTGCGTTTCAATATAGCTCTTATTATATAATAAACAAAAAAAATTATTCGGTTTAAATTTCTCCAAATCTTAAAAGAGTTACATATATTTTTACGATATCATAGGCAGACAGGCCATTTATTATTTACCAGGCCTAGTTAATCTGGATTACAAATGTGTCCTGCAGAACAATATCGAATTGTAGCGAGAGAATAAACACGACCTAACCTAACTCGAACTAAAAAAAGCCGACCACTACGACTCGTAGAAGCAAGAGAAAATTTTACATTGAGAACACGTACCGCACGTCAAGCCGCCTCCATTTCTCATTTATAGTTTAGTCAAAAAAAATCCCCATGGTTCGCGAGATTTCGGAAGGAAAATCAAAAATAGTAACAATCTCAGCTGTAGCAATGATAAATTGTTGAATTAAGCTTGAACCCCATGTGGGTAGAAGGCGACAACCAACCATACTTTTTCGGGAGACGTTTTTCTGGTTGCTGATATCGACACGGTTTCTGAACGGATTTCATGAAGATTATCATGGACTAAAAGGGAAAGATCTCCAACTCTTGTTCATTCCAATCCCTCTATTCTCGATTAGGTAGAGCTTATAATAATTGCATTTATTGAATTGTCACCCTATAACCAAGCTAACCTGGAGTAAGGCTAATTCCGCTAAATTATTCTAGGAAAACATTAGTAGAATGCGTAAGCCTTAATTCACAACATGACAATTAGGCTGGGCATTCTCCAAAAGCTATTCTCAGTTCAATTTCCAAACCAAATCCTGATCAATGCTGCTGCTGGTACCAAGTTCTAATTCAAGCACCAAAGTTCAAATCAAAACATCTGTATATGAAACACTTTGTATTTGTACAAAGGCGAACATTTACGCTCACTCCAAAATTTACATGAACCTTTGTACATGGTGGACTTTTTTGTTTCCCGATGGCTATACTGCTTATGCACCTTAAAGTACATAACATTTCAAATTCGCTAAAAGCTTTCGCATACACAAGGCTAGATCTGATTTGCATATATAAATGCTTATTTATTTAATCCCGAGTAATTATATTGACTACGAAAATGATGTCTAACCTCTCTATGTCAAAATGCTTCGGAAGTTTTAGCCACCGTTCCCAAAATTAATCGCACTTGCAATTACAATACATGAGAATTTATTATACGGGTGTTCTCACCCGTATAATCTCACCCATATAATGAAACTGAAACAATGAGACAGATTGACTGCATATGGAGGAGTAAATAAATAGGACACAATTTGGAGCATTCAAGGCATTCCACTTCCCAAGCCTCTAATTCCTCACAAGTAGATGCAAATGTACAATACATTAGCTCTCATTACCTAAAAGTTCAAGTTATTTAAATATTGTAGCAACTACGGATTTTGATTCCTCTTGTCTCCTAAATTTCACTAATCTAGTACAAATATCCCAATCCATCCTCGTAGTCCGAAGCATGATTGTTTCATTAAGAAAATTCTTAGGACCGAGAATGTAAACTGACAGTTCTTTATTTGTATTGCAGTCTGCGTTAACTTTGCCCTGACAACTTACCTAAATATATACATTTAATACATACATGTGTCAAGGGAAACCCCGTGGCACATGGTTTGCCTCTCCGCTAGCAAATTGGGTTAACTAAGTATAATAATACCAAGTGTGTCGCTACGCTCACCCTGCGCCTTACGGCCTTTTTCCACACCGAGCCAATGAGTGATTTCGCAATATGTTTAACATTTTTCACAGTAATTCGCATTTAAAATTATTCCATTTATAATTAAGAATACCATTTTTTAGCTAGAAAAACCACTTTTTAGCTAGAAATACTATTTTTTGACCTCAACTAATTATGGTAATTTTAAGCGGGCTTATATTTATTTGACCCGCTTCCTGACATTCAAATGGAATGCGGTTTTTTGCATTGCTTTCAGGTTGTCTAGAGCTTTTTTACACAAAAATGTTTAGGTCGAAATTCATTCACGTTCATATAGCTATCAAAAGGCCCAATGTTATCTTTGACCCCGGTTTTGACCTTGAAGGAGGGGTCAAATCGCTTAGGTGACACGCGTCCCCTATCCTGACTTTGTCCATAGCTTTGCGCTGGTACCAAAATATTGGGTCTAAACCCGTTTGCACATGGTTTGCCGTTTTTTAGCAAAAAGGGCTCAAGTAACTATAATAGTGAAACTGTAATAATAATAATAACGTATAAGTAAAACTGTAACAATTATACCATATATTCATCTGGAAAGTATTTTATTATGACCAATTGACAAACGCTTGTCAAACTTTTGTAAATATCGATGTATATACGTTAAAAATATTATGCTTAGAGATATATTTATAAAGCTCTAAGGAGTCGGTCTATATTATCCTAAAATGAAAATTTAACTTCCCATCTAAGGTTATATATGTTGTTTCGATAAATTCACCGTTCTGGATTGGTATTTGAGTTTACAATCCTGAGTAGGTTATTTTAATTGGTTATTTAGATGCGATATGTCCGTAGATGGTATATTTGTTGTGCAGCTTTCAAAATTCAACAAATTTGGCACACCGGAGTGGTATGAATGCGTAAAATATGAACCGTGAAACAAGAGCTCGAGAATATCCCATGTTGTTTTCCATGTGAAAGTGGTAAATGAAAGATTCTATTCTGGTCCTCTACCTGTGACATGTATCTTTTATCAAAGCCTGGAGTCCCAGGTCCTGGTTAAGTGCTTAGACCGATGGTACTTGCAATCAATATATTTAGCTGTACTAATAATTTCTGCTGGATCCCGCCGTATGCGGGATTTCAGCGCAGCAAGCTATCTTGGAGTCCTTTCCGAACTAAGACGATCACTTTTTGACTGATCATCACTACTGTTGGTTTCATTGAAGCGTTTGAGGGTCCTACAGACCAAAATTTTCTTGACCCAGGTTGACCTGAGTTCCTTTGTGACGTCCGCCTGTCACTCTCTATTGTTTTGGAGATAGCGTCAATTGCAATGCTTATCGATTTACCAATAATTTATGTACGAAATAACAAATTATGAGGACAAAATAAAGTATTTGTTGTGGATATATTTGTGATCTGGTTTCTGTCCTATAGTGAAAGAATAACCAATGTTTGTCTTGTGTGAGGTCATCAGTCATCAATGTGGGCCTGTTGTGAAAATGCCAAGCATGCCATGTAGAGTACACCTATATGTGTTGTTTGGGGAGTGGTCAACGTGGGTCTTGCCGAGAAATGCCCGTCGAGGCCAAGTGTAGAGTCACCAGTGTGTGCCTTGTGGGGAGTGATCGTGATCTATTTAGTAAAATAAGTAATCTTTGTTTATCTTGCGTGAGCAGGCCCGTGTGGGTCTTCTGATGACAAGTTATAACAAAAAAATATTTTGTGGGGGCACGTCAATGTGAATGTTGTGGAGATATTCCCTTTTTGGATATTGTTGTGGAAATAAATACGGGTCTTTCGGGGACATTCTCCACATGTATATTGTGCAGGTAGATACCGGTCTTGTGCGGACAGTCCCCACATAGATATTGTGGAGGTAGGCACGGGTCTCGTGGGTAATTATGTGGCCCTTGAGGGAACATATCCGTGTTTGATTAGGGGCTTTTAGCATGTTGTTTAGTCCATGCTGAATACACGTAATACACTTATTGACTCTTGTCCGTTAATACTAACCGTGGAGACTTGGGATTTGGTGCTATCGATTCAGAAAGAGCAAATTTAAGATTGATATTTCGGCTTTTTTGAATATTGGTCCCTAGTTAGAGAAATCAATTATTTAGGTTGACCTAAATTTAATTGCCAAAAGTAAGGGCAGATAACTCTGACCAGTATCCACTAAACAGGAAGTCCCTATATTCGTATTAACTGAAGAGAGTTAAATTATATAATCAGCCACGCAATTAAATCCTTTTTTGCCGATTTCGGTCTCAGCACCGCCTCTCAACCTTGTCTCTCATTCTCTCAGGCCTGTGGTTGGCCCATACTCTTCGGGTTCGATATTAGGGACAAAAGGGCAGCTTATAGTTTAGCAACAGTTTGCTAGTTATGAATCTTCTATGTCAACATTAGGGTAGAGTAACAACTAATAAAAATTTTAATTGAAATATTACCCGCTGAATATTTTATAGAATATAATGTCCATCTAATACTATTCGACGGGTCGAAGTTTGCTTTCATTTTTTGCATTCTTTGCACTTTTTGATATAAATTTAATCTAGGAATTAAATAATAAAGGGGAAACACTGTGCCTGAAAATAAATACTATTACACATTTCGTCGAAAGAAATAGACCAAGGCGAGTATAAGGCTATTAATTTAGGTTAGGTTATGATTATGAGATTAAAATTATTGCGTTTTACATTTACTTTATTCACATTATTGGATTGACATACACTTATGTATTTACATATTTCTCCAATTTGTTTTTTTTTCAGGCAGTCTTGCTTGTGGCGTCAATTTTGTTTTAAATTTAGCTTTAAATTTACTGTTGTTGTAATGATATTTTCTAAATTCGGACTGGATTGTACTTTTTGGATGAATGATTGCTAATTTATTGTCGTAACTTCGAACAATTGATACAGCGTAAAATTTATTACATTGTTTCATACTATTCTGCAGAAAACATTATTTTAACTAAATTACGTTCAAGCTGGAACTTACGTATTTAATTATAACATAACAGTTACGAACATTAAAAACCATGACACGTTTATATTAGTTAACCTTTGTAATTAGAACGTAATAGTATTTGAAGACGAATCTTGGAAATACTTATTCGCTTCGATTGGTTTCTCAGGTTCAACTCGAGTTACGGTTACTTCCCTTAGATTTCCAATTAATCCAAGACGCTTTCCTTTCGTGAAAACAACCTTAACTGTATTCCGGTCATGGAATTTACTAATCCGCAAAATCTTGTTCATGTATAGAACGTCGCAATCATCCTTATCTGTCAACAAGTAGGCTCCATCTTCAAAATTGACGTTGTACTCAATTCCCCTTGGCAGGTGATTTTCGGCCATATATTGAGTGATACCCGGGTGGCGAACAGTAGCCCAAGTCAAAGACACGTTGTGTGCATAGTACAGAATCCCGTCCACGCAGTGGTAGAAGCCAAAGGGAATCGTATCCCCTGTCTCCACCGTATCCTGTAAATGTAGGTAATAAACTATGTTGTAGTTGTAATATATATAAATTGTCTACAATATTATTTCGAAATGGCCGATCTGACACCGAAGTACAGTCGCAGAGCGTCCTAAAGTCGCTCGTCGTCTAAAATATTTCCAAATACTTACTAAAGTTCAAAATAAAATGAATTTTAAAACTTTATTAAAGTCATTACTATACAAAAATAATTACTTTAGCTGAAAAAAAAACATACCGAGCAATTGATTACTTACATTTTGGCTGAATACGAAAAGAATCTTCTCAAAAACTTCTTCGATGCAATGATCATAGTTCCAATTTGCAACCTCACACATTTTATATTCCAAATTTGCAAAATACGAATCGGCCATTATTGTACAATTTAGAATTTTGACACAATTTGTATGTACCTTTTTAATCAAACTAAGGTTTCGACAAACTGTATGTTGACTCGACAAAGATCAGAAAAGAAATGAACAAGTCTTTAATAAGACTGTGTGGTGAAAGGGATTTGGACACGAAAAGACCTTACTCATAAACGTTTTGCTACCTATAATCAATTACGAATAATAGCCGTAGGAACTATTTAGAATCCAGACGAGTATCAAAACAGTGTATTTCATAAATTACTGTTACGCATTACTTATCATAGGTATTTTCTGCGCAGTTATGTACAGGGTGGTGCGAAATGTTTTTCTGCCCATCAAGCTTATACTTTTGAAAATCGTAGAATGACATATGACATACCAAATTACCGCAAATTTATGTGAGATCGAATTCTTATTATTTTTCTGCCCTTTATTAAATCAAGAAATGTCATTTAAAATAACACTTTTTGTCCATGACACTTTTTGCCCTTGGCTAAATACCACTTTTGCCCTTTACGAAAACAAAAAATTGCCATTATTTTAAGGTTTTGACCATACTATTGCAAACATAACTCTTTCTGTATTCAATAAGGCGCGTACACCAAGTCTTGTCAAAATTTTTAACCGTATTATACAATTTGTATATGGTTTAAAATTATTCTGGCAATATAATTACTAAAATGGCAATGACGCTAAAAAGTGATTCAATTAGGATAAGTAAGGTTAGGTTAGGTTTATTTTGGGTATTTGGTTCAAATAATTTGGTTACAAACCTAACAAACTGGCTAGGTGTTCAATAGTTTTAAAACTAGATTTGGTTAGGTTATGCTGAGTGAAATACTTCATTGCCATTTCAGCTTTTCTATTGCCATTTCATTTATTCCATTGCCAAATCAGTTATTCCATTGCCGCTGTAAATGACACCCTTAATCAGGGTATATTGTGTATTATGAAGAGTAGGGAAATTGAGAGAAAAAGTGAGGGGGGGACTTATATGGTATAGCAAACGCGTCATCACGGTGGCTTGATACACACAAGGAGATAAACAACATCCGGTTTTCTAAGTGCAGCGCACATTCTATTTAAAAAAATGTAGGTAGAACCTGTGAGAGAGTTGCTCCTTTTGAAATTCTGCACAACTTTGCAGGAGTAATAAAAATCGAATTTTTACGTTGTTTGTTCGAAATTTCGAAAAAACCTGATTTCTCCCATGCATTCGTGTACACCAAGCCATCATGAAACGTCACAAAATCCCAGTAGACCAGAAGGTCTACTGGGATAACCTAACCTAACCTAGCTATGTATTTACTGGTTGGTGCAATATTCTAGTCAATGTCATATTGCCAGTAGCCTCCTGGTCCCAAGGTGCCGCAAGGGAGGTTTTAGACCCTAAGGGTCTACTGGGATGCCCCTGTCCGTCCTTCTGTCCGTCGCGGAAGCAGATGTATAAGGTTAAAACTCACAGCACTAATAGCATGAATGTTAATATGATTATAATAATATAGGTATTGCGCGATTAAATTTATTTGAAGCAGAATTTTTTTTAAAAATATTCAAAGAACCCAATGAAGCAAAGATCATATGTAAATAGGTTAAATTTGGCAGTTATGTAAATACGACGAAAACGACATAAGTATTGCGCGTTGAAACTTATTTGAAACACAAAATGTTTTTCAAAAACAGTAAAAAAACCCACCGAAGCAAATATCATATGTAAAGTAGACAAAACTGAAGCAATATTTGTGCGCGATGAAATTTCGTTGAAACAACAATTTTTTTTCTAAAATCCTCAAAAATCCCAATGAAGCAAAGATCATGTATAAATAGGTTAAAACTATTAGTTATGTAAATACGACTAAAAGGACACATGGACTGTAAAATGAAATTTCTTTGAAGCATAAAATATTTTTTTAAAATACTCAGAAAACCCACTGAAGCAAATATTATACGTAAAGTAGACAGAATTGAAACAATATTTGTGCGCGGTAAAATTTCATTAAAGCAACAATTATTTTTCAATATTGCTCAAAAATTTCATTGGAGCAAAGATCATATGTAAATCGGTTAAAACTGGTAGTTATGTAAATACGACTAAAACTTGCCAATCCCCACAGGGTCCCAAGGTGCCGTTAGGCAGGTTTTTATGTATAACTTTGAAGGTCGAGTATTGGACACTTCTCTTTATTATTTTAAACATAACAAAGAGGAATTTATTGTTGAAGAAAATATAAGTGCAACCCATGTCCAATTTGTTGTACGACTTGCCGGAACACCTATGGAAGCTCGGAATCTAAGGAAGCTAAGGAAGATTTATCGGTTATGGACAACGGCGTGTTTTCGCTTTTGGATAAGGTCGGGGACATTTATCCATTAGCAAAGTGTGTCGCATTGCTAAATAGACTCCGTCATCCGATACAGTTGTGCATTTTTGTAGCTGGGACGACGTCGGTCACAGTCCAGAATTTACCTTTACTAGTGAAACTGCAGAAGTA
>JAQFYT010003696.1:0-10270 GCA_034694925.1 Ceratophysella denticulata | reverse complement strand
TTTTGACCCTTTAACCTAGTCCAGGGGTCAAACTAAGGGTCACAGACAGTTGCCGTTTGCTATCCCGGATCAGGATAGACCTAAGGAACACGATTTTACAGGAATAAAAAAATAAATTTGAATTTTTGACCAAACTTTGACCCGGGGTCAAGGTTCCCAATGTCAAAGGTCAAATTAAACCATCGTGGGGAAAACTACGATAAATCATCTAAATTTTGACGTATCATTCATCCTTGTACTTGGTTTCGTTTAGGAGGAGTAGATGGACACCCCTACAAAGTAGCACTTCCCATGTACTCATGTAGAATAGCCACATACATACAAAGTTCAATTTTATGTAAGTAGACTAAAATGCTATGCATAGTCTGATGTGGCAAAATGATTATGCAAATCGAGTGCCGTCTTGCCAATAATGCTAATGAGAATAATGAAGTGTGCACTCAATTTACACATCACGACATTGACATTATCTTGGCTGGCCAGTTCGAAGTCACCAGAAGAAAATCCGTCAGATACAAAATTACAATACATTTATTAAGGTTAAAGGTTAGGTTCCTATTGTGTTAGGCTCCTTTCCACAATACCGGAATCTTGTGGAGACGCGGTCCTCAATTAACACTGACTCGCCCTTACTCAACATAAAATGATCCCATATATTCTTGTTATATTTGGAAAGAATGGTGCACAACTGAGATCGGACGATAAAAATGAAATATCACGGCCAAAGTTGAAACTTAAACTTACATCTCCACTGTTTACATTATGAAGCCTAACGTAAAAGAGATTTATGGGCTTCCGTGAGTTGTTTGACGTCAGTATACAGAGATGATACAAAATACTCTGTTATTTTGTCCTCAGTCATCTCAGCCCAAAGCTTTACAACATCCAAATAATCCTTGATTTTTTCGACATCGAAACCTGTCTAAATATATATTTTTATGCTGGTCGCTGTTGTGTAGTGTTACAAAACAATGCATCTAGTTAAAAAGTACAAATGCACAGCTTCTGGCACCTCCGAATCCATCATGCACGCTTTAGATCTTGTCCTTTTGATTAAGTAGAGCTCACTCAAATTATAAACAAAGGCTAACTAAATAATCAGCTGAAGTATTTAGAGCAGTAAATTCTAAGCTAACCATGAATGCAATAGAAAATGCCATGAGAATGCAGGAGTTCCCTGTTCAACATTCAAACCTAAACCCGAGCAACTAGCTCTTCTCTGCGCAAATGCTGGTATGGGTGGAGCCGGAGTCCTGTATATAATCGGATGGTGCTTTTCACACCCATTCATTCACCTGCTTATTTTGTGGTGAGTTTTTTGATCCGCAGTATCAACCGAGTGAGTGCTCTGATGTGCTGCAGCTACGGGATGATTGGGTAAGTGTTTTCATGCGCAGAAGCTGCGTGGTGAGTGTTAATTTACACTGTAGCTATGAGATGAGTGCTTAAATGCGCAAAAACTGTCCTACCGAGTGAGCGTTGCCATGAATCATAAGCTTGGATTTGGATGCGCTACCAACATAACACTGGCCGAGCCCCTCCCTCTTCCCGAATCGTAGATCGAGTAACAGTCTAGTCAGTCTTCACTAAAGTCAGACTGAATTAAGTAAGTACAAGTATTATGAGAGCAATTGGAATTATTGGAACATGGATTTGGGTTTTATTAGTTTTATTTCATATGAGCCTTATTCCTTCCAATTTAACTGATTACTGAGACTGATTCTCTGGAGCTGGAACAGAAGGAGGAGGAGCCCTTTGAGTCCTCTGCTTGAGTCGTTGTTCCAAGGGATGGGTGAAGATCCAGGTATCCCCGGCTGGGAGGAACATCCGGGCTCTCCACGTCTCCTTCTTCTCCCCCCGAACCCGGGCCTCGGACCGCTGCTTCTCCTCCAATCGGAACTTGGCTTCTGTGGCCTTCTCAATGTCCTTGTACCTATACAGAATCAAAGAAGCACTATAGGTTCTCGTCCACTCTGTCTCCGTACAAGAAGCAGAGCCTAACTCGGACTTCCTTGTCCAACATAGGCTCACTTAATTATTACTCTGTTCTGTACATGAGACGTGAGGAGTCAAAGACAGAAATAAATAAATAAATGCAACAAGTACTTGAGTCCGGCAGTGACGTCCTTCCACATCCGTCTCGACTCGAAAGGCTCCTGCTCCGCAATGGGCCGAGCCCGCTTCGGGATCACTTCCAATCGCCTCACGTCCACAAATCTCTCCGTCCGCCCATCCGACCATTTCCCGGTCATGGACCCACTCCACTCCCCGTCCACGCTCAGGAACGGACGCTTCTTGTCCTCAGGACCAAAGACCTGGGCCGAGACCTGCCCAACACAAAGAGTCAACTGAGTACTAATTGTAAATACTTATTAATTACTCTCTTGCTTCTTCCACAAGGACACCCTCCTCCCAGTTCCCAGTTCTAACGACCTAACAACCTCATCCTCACCCTGGAGCCCTACTGCCCTGCCTCACAAGTGAGTAGGGCTACGAAGTACGAAGAGTAGAATAGAAATACTTCCAAGAGTCCATAACCAATAGCTCTACTCTGTATACAACCCTTTATTCAGGCTTCCACATAAGAACAAATCGTATAACAAGTATATCAACTTATGATAAATTAAAGAATATATATTTCGTTAAGTTTGCTATAATGCGGAATAGTGGCGAGCACACATGCGGCGTTACCGCGCTGGATTGCAATACTAATACGTTCAAGAAAATATTGAGAACGCGGCTCAACTGTAGCCGCCCTCAGACGCCCGCCGAAATCCTTCACAGGGGTCCTTCACCGAAGGGACCCATGGTCTCGACTCCGCGTCTCCACAAGTGGCGTCCCAGAGAAGGCATTTTCCTTTTGACCAAGGCCCGAGGGTGAGTCCATCTGGTTTCTTGCCATCCTCACGAAATGTGCCTACTGGCTCAAGAATGGAGGGAATGTTGCAGGAACCGCAAACCGGCTTCAAAATTTCGTTGATTGCTGCATGGCGAGCGTTCCGGCCTGGAGGGGCAACTATCGAACAATTGAGGCCGTGGGTTCCTGTGTGAAGGAGTCGAGCCCGGGATTCCTGAGATAGTGCAGAACAGGCCCCACCCACTCCCACTACAATTCCCTCCAATCATGTCTTCTAGGTGGGGATCAATTCTCAATTCCGTCCCGTTTGAACCCATTTAAATATTTGGAGTTGTTGGTAACCTGTACTTATGGAAGTCTCTTTGGAAGCCTCTTTGAAAGGCCTGACTCATAGAGTACATGGACTCACTCACCCTGTTCTTGTCTCCGCTGAAGAAAGGCTTTGTTTTGAAGTCCACGGTGGCGTTGTAGCCGGTTTGAGTGCAGGAGACGGTCACGGGTCCACCCAGCTCGACCCAGGGCGTCGTGAAGATGGAGCGAGCATAGCCATTCGGGAATCCGAGAGTGTAGTCCTCACGGGTGGGGGAGTGGAGGCTCAGGACAGCATGCCCAATGTTGCTCACCCCTCCAACACAACAAAACAACAATTTATCTCACAACAAGAAGACTTACCTAATTCAGTACCTACTTAAACGCTACGTTTATAGTCGGGGTTTTAACGTCACTTTCCTATCATTTTCACGTCCATTTCAATTTTTCCCAATATATAGTCCGAAGTGACAATTGCTTCACTTTCATTCCACTTTCATTTCATGCACAACTTTTCACTTCATCACGGTCTCCAATTACAGTCAAGCAGTTTCACTCTTGCTGTCCTTTTCCCATCACTTTGGGCCTTTGGGCGGATTTTTCAGGAGAGGAAAAAGGAAAACCAGTTCTAATTTTCCTCTCATGAAACCGAAGTGAAGGTATCTGATTGGCCCTTTCCAGTAGAATGCGTAAAAGATCAAGGTTGGAAAGTTTGTGAGAATAATGAAAAAGTTATAAGCTATTGTGATCAGCACTTCAGACCTCATCAATCTAGTCTAGCATCCGAGTAGTAAGTAAGTCACAGAGTGGTTTTCAGTGCGCAATCCTGACATTTGAACAATATACGGAGCGGGGTGTCAGTTAATGCCGTGGCCACGGCAGCAAACTACAAAGGACACTACAGAAGACTAGTTTACATAAGACTAGTGTACAGAATTAAAATGGTTTTCAATGATTTCTTTCGCTTTACCCATGTTTACGATCAGATTTGATTTAAAAATAAATGTATTTGATTGATTCTTTGGGATTCAATGGCGAATCCATTCTTTATTAAAACTTAACTCAACTTTGCTCTCGTGCTCGTTTATAGTGTGGAGCAAGGAAAGTGAAAGAAAACGAAGAAAAAGATAAGTGAGGATGAAATTAGTCGTCATTTTATTACCCTACTATAATCATTTATTATTTATTTATAAATGATCCAAATTATTCCGCCGTGAAACCCCCAGTAAAGTGAAAATGAGCGTGAGTCAGAGGAAAGGGAAGTGAAGTTGCGGACTATAAACGTAGCGTAAATAGTACTTCCTCCTGAGTGCAATGACCCATCAAGTCAACTTGATCCACTAATCCACTTACCAATGGAGAGTCCCAGGAACTTTGACTTGGTCCAGATGTGGGCGTTGAGTGAGATTTGTTTGCCCAGGTGCTCGGCGTAGAAGGCGGAGATGGGGGGATGGTGGGAGACTTGTTCGGCCAAGAACATGACAGCCTCCGGATTCGGAACCCAGGACAGGAGCTTCCCCCCGCCCTCCTCCTCCTCCCCCGTCCTCTCACAACTCCTCCTACTCTGAGACGTGGAAGAGGCAGAAGAGCCAGAGCTTCCTTCTGAGCTAGGACCAGAGATGGGAGCATCCCTGGGACACGGAGTTCCCTGCCCGCCCGTCGTAGTACTTGTGCTCGTGGTTCTGGTTGGGAGATTCCAGTAGCACTGGAAGGTTTCACCCAGAATTGGATTGTACGGCTTCTTGGCCACCTCCGACTTCCGTCCGGCATGGAAAGCTCCGAGATACCACCTGTAGTGCTTTGCATTAGGATTTCCATTTTCCATGTAGGAGTAGGACCACTACTTGATTCACTCTAGCTTAGCAAAGGAGTGAGAACACGTTCTTACCGAATCACGGCCACCATTCTGTCTCTGGGCGTGAGAGCATCCGCGATGGCCACGAACATGTCGGGATGAGCAAAGAAGTCGGCGTACATTTCGAGGAGTGAGCGTCTCTCGAGGATGAAGGTGGGGAGAGCGACTTTGGTGAGGTCCATGCCGATCTTGACTTGGGAGAGGAGGTGGGAGAGGACGGAGCCATGGGACTCCAGAGACCCCAGCTCCTCCTCCGACAGCCCGTCCTCGTACAGAGCATCGTAGTCCATCTCCACCGACCGTCCACCCCTCCCGGACACAGCACCCTCCTCCTTCTTCTTCTTCGGCATCTCCTCCACCTCTCCTCCTGTCACGGACTCTGTCACGGACTTGTGACTCGTCCTCGAAGTCCTGGACCTAGATCAGAGCAAGAGACCAAGAAGAACCAAGATGAGTTCATGGACATTTACAAGGTCTCGTCCTATGCCTATCTGTAGATGGGAAGGAGTAGGAGGTACTTGACTCGGCCTGGACTCCAGGAGGTCACCTATTACACTCCCTCCCTAACTCCTCCCACTCGAGACGCAGCTGAGTCTCAGCCAGCAAGAATTCTGAGCTCTGGACATGAAGAGGTTTCTTTTGGTCCGAGTCTCCTTCCTGGAGTGAGACAGAACGGAGTCCTGGATTCTGAAGCAGAAGGAGACTACGAGGACACGGGACATGGGAGAAAAGAGAAAGAACTCACGAGGACTAGCCTCAGCCTCTCCTACCCGCCTATTCGGTTTCAAATAAGTAGCTCAGATAGCTTCTCACAAATTACGGCATTTTATCTTAGAAAAAAAGATGAACTGGAGCATAACCTAACCATTTTTTTTCAAATTCCTCTCCTAGGCAAACTGGCGGACAAAAGAAAACTTTGCAAACTTATAGCTCCGAACTTAGGCTGAGTGCTTGGTTGAGGTAAAATAAATGGTGACGCTCTGGAGAAACCGATGCCAGTTTCAAGAAGCTCTTTCCATCACCTAGCTTAAAAATGACCAAGTTATGGATTTTCTAGTAAACCCTGTTATTGACGAGAAAGGACTGGTGTCTGTCTGTCTGGTGGCTGGAAGTACTGTACATATTAGGAACCCGGTACGCTCTGTCCATTTCGCACTAGCGCCCCCATAGCCATAGCAGCCTAGGAGTCATACTGGGAAGCTGCTGAGTAAATCTTAACTAGGTACATTTGTAGTTTTGTAGATGGAAGGAGATCCGTAGGAAGGACTAGGCACTACCCAGACGTCCAGACTACTCCGTCCAGAGGTTGTTCTTATTTATTTAATGAGGAAGAGAAAGAGAGACAAGAGAGGCATGATGGCGGAATGAATGTCGTACAGAAACGGAAGGAAATACAAGAATCCCAGCATCCACATCAAACATCAACTAACACACACACACACACTCCAACTCAAAGAAGACAATTAAAAAAAAACAGGTTTGTTTCAAGGCGGAACTTGGAAGTGTTGGGAGGCTTGGGCTTTGCCTTTGCCTCACTCCTCAGCTCAGGTTTTTGGTATTTATTTAGTACGTACTTACTACTAAGTAGACATTAGATTGAGCTCTGATGACCTATTTAGGTCTGCCCAGTAGGGCCTATGTAGCAAAAGCACAATGCCCCCCTCCCCCACGTACCTACCTCCACCTAACCTAACCTCCCACTAGTCTCAACCTACTTCGAGACACCAGAATACTAACTCAATTAAGAACTACGGAGTTGAGACCAAGCCAAGTCCCTCACTCCCAACAAAAACAACAACTGACAAACAAGACCTGCTCTACTTCTATGAGAATGTCAAGGTGACACTTGAACTGCTCCATACATATCTACTCATCTCCTGACCCAGGTTACTCGGGAACGGAACTGCACTTGTTCCGATCCCAAAAATCTGGATTTACGCAGGAATGGGAAGGTTAGGTTAGGTTAGGTTAGGTTAGGTTAGGTAGGAGAGAGGAGAAAGAGAAAAGAGCGAGAAGGGACCTGTTGTCAGCCTCGTCGTCCACGAAGTCCTCCGCGTCGTAGAAGTCCTCGTCGTCCGAGCTGGAGTAGGAGAAGAGAACAGGGGTCTTCTCCGTGGGGGACACGGGGGACTGAGTAGTGAGGCGAACCGGTGAAGTGAGGACCCCTGTGGACCCTCTCACGCCCACAACTGTGGTGGTGACCGAGGAGGAACGGGCCGACTCCCGGCACTCCGAGCCGAAGGCAATCCCAGTCTGGATTTCGGGGTCCGAGTAGTGGAGAATGACGGGGGACGAGAGGTCGGTTTGGGGAAAGGCCGTGTTCTGGAACCAACAACAGACACGACGCCTCTGTTACTCTAGTAGTCATGGTCAGACATCACATGTCACATGACCAGACTCCTACTTGGTCCTAGTTCCTAGCCCAACCTTACCTTGGCTATTTGGAGAAGAACAATGCTGTGCTTCACAGCGTCCAAGAACTCGTTGGCTTTCGTGACCACTCCGCCCAGCTCTTGTCTTCCTTCCAGAGCCTCCACTTGCTGGATGAGCATTTGGAGGTACACGTCCGTCTGAGCCAACTTCTGCTCAAATCGAGCCAGAGGCTGCTCTGCGTTCCCAGGGAACCCTCCTCCTCCGCCCGTCGTGTAGAGCTGATGCTGAAGATGAGGTTTGAAGGTCCCTGCCCAAAGTCGAGCGTGTCTCAAAATGGCTTCCTCCAAAGCCCGAACCTGAAACCAAAGCTCTCACTTAAATTTCTCCCTTCTCTAGTACACGTCGAGTCATCATAGACTTCTTCTAAGACTTAACGACTTATGCCAAGATAGACAGTCAGAGACAAGTTATGAGAGTTGAGGCCCATGCCTTGAATGACTAAGGACTAACCGAACCTTGGCCTGTCTAATACTTTTACAGGTAGAACTATTAATTAGGACATGACTTGACTTACCCAAACTTCCCGTTCCTCCGCATCTTTGGCCTGGAGATGGAAGACCTTGGCGTCCACGGTTATGGTGAAGTTGGCGTCGTCCTCATCATCAATCCCCAGCACTGCCCCCTGCAGACGAATACACCCTCGTCTCACTCCACGCCGCATTTTCTCTCTTGACTAAGACAAGAACCAGAACCAGAAAGAAAAACCGTTAGAAGCCATTGGAATTAAACACACTCCCTCACTCCACTCAGTCCGAGTCCAGTTGAGAGACCTTGAGAGAAACCAATCAATTCCAATCAATTTCGGCCCATCAAATATTCAGAACCCAAATCTACTAGTGTTCCCCTGCTGCGCTGTCCTCCTTCAGACTTCAGTCAGATCGGACCAGACAATAGGAGCCCTAATATACCCGACCCAAACTCCTGTCTCTGCTGTCCGAATACGAACCAGGACAGAGGCAGAAAGAGGTAAAAGTCAAAAGCGCAAAACTAAGTACTTAGTTGACCAGCCGAGTTTCTAATTGAACCCATCCCTTTATTCATAATAGAATACTAAGAATAGTGGTGGGCTATGTACTAGAACCCTACGAACGAAATACGTTCATCAAATGAAGTAGGAGGCAGCGAAGGTACATAGTATCGAGGGAGAACTCGTTACCTTACTGCTTCCTATACATACACCTACAAATCCAGATCTACCGAAGTACTTACATTACATATTAGGTACCAACATATTTGTAGAACTAGAGTACTGTCACCCACCAGCACTCACATCTCACATTAATAATATTATACATATAATTCATATCCATACGTTAAATACGCCTATTTCTCTAAGATACGTGTGGGGTAGGTCAGGCATGAGAAAAAGCTAGGGGACTTTGCACTTAGCCAGCCCAAGACAGTCGTGTCTCAATATCTCAGATCTCCGGAGAGTGTCACAAATAAATTTTGACAGACATTTTAGATTTTATCTCCTGGAAGGACAAAGGAGCTCATGACACAAGAAGGGTAGTGATGAGCGATTAGAACGTACATAGACTAGAGATCTGGGTAGATAAGACAATAGACAATAATGGAATGAAAGGTGTTCCGTGAGTACTTTAACTTAAGGACAAGGTATGTAAGTACCGTGTAGTAAGAGAGGAGTCCCGTGTTTTCGTCGAGCATGAACCACCGGAACTGCCAGCCCTTCATCACGTTGGTCCACTTACTGAGGGAGCCCTCCATCGGAGCCGACGGAGCGGCGAAGGTGTTGGAGAAGTGCTGCTGGTGCTTCCCAATCTGCTGTCCACCACCCACGACACCGCCCAGAACATTCGGAGGATGGAATAATGAGGAGCTCATGTCGGACTCGGAACGGATCTTGACCCCAGTTAGTTGCCGCAGTCAGTCACCCGTCGCCCTTCAGTCAACGCAACGCACTATACACTACACCAGGGTAAATTGACGATTGTTTGGTGTTTGTGTGCGCCTCGTTAATTTACCCTGCACTACACTATTGACTATTATACCAACTACTGCTCCGACACTGACACTAGAAATATCACAAAATAATGGATTGACAGCACAACAACCAACAACAGCTGACAGCCCAAGATATTGTTCAACGAAACTCTCAGCTGTCTGCTCTCTCCCTGTTCACAGTTGCCAGTTCAACCGACAACCTATGACCTTGACCTACCTACTAACCAATCAACACGCCCCTATAGGTGATAGTGGATACAAGTACCTAGGTATGTAGGTATGTTGTATGTAGTGCCACCTGCACCTACCTCAACCTCTCTTCACACATGGAACACTGGAACTTCAACTTGGCCCACCTGACATCACCTTACAATTTGAATTTTTGACCTTTATTTCCGTGCACACTAAGTCAGTTACAGCATTATTCATAACATAAGTATAATAAATAGGTAGGAATATTGAATACGCGGTTTACGCTAACTAACACACTGGGTTATACTCTTAAGGAAACCGCTTAATTAAAGATTCGATAGTAGTCAGTAATTTTGGCTACAATATTAACATTTTGCTCTACATTTGACCAAGTAATCGAAATCGAAGACATGGTTTTTGAATTTTGATATTGCGACAAATGTGTTAAACTCCCAGTCCTTTCATGTCTTGACTGTGGAGGAGTGAGTGAATGTACTTACACACATACACTTTAAAGAAAACCTGCCAAATTTGATCTACCGTAGATATAAACATGGAACATGGCTCATCATTACTTCATTACCCTCAGAGTATTGAAGGTTCGGTTGGCTAGATATAGAGATGTCACTTCGCCTTTTCTCCCAAAGTAAAATCCCCGT
>JAQFYT010003695.1:0-10270 GCA_034694925.1 Ceratophysella denticulata | reverse complement strand
AAAGAAGTTTTGTTGTATGTTGACAATATTACGCAACAACGTGACGGGCCATGGTTGCCATGGTCGCGAAGGCTAGTTAATATATATAATTGCCACATTTCGATCGATCGGTCGGTCGGTGAGAAGCCCAACAACTTTTCACAACAAAGTAGTACTCGACGGTTGTCGTCAGGGAAGCTTTAATTTGAGTAAATGGAAACGCAGAGAATTGAAAATTTTATCGATGCTTCTTTGCATATGGCGGATCAGATTTTTCGTTCAACGGCGTTTGTCAATACAGCGCATACGTTTGGTCGTCCGGGTCACTTTAGTAATTGTCCACGCCGAGAATTGAAATTTTTAACGCGGGTTAAGTACGCAAAGAAAGTGATTCTGAATGAGTCGCAACATATAATGCAATGCTCCTGTTGTCAAGGTTACTTAAATTTCAGTAAATATCCCATTAATCTATATAATTTCGGGTTGCTGTGAAGTCGAACGATTTTTCCAACAAATAACGTGCAGTACGGTGTAATGATCAGTTTTAAAGACCTCTTCGCTTAAGCGAGGGTATCAGCTAGTATTTTCATAATTTAGCGTCATTTGGGTGTGTGAGGCCCGTTAAAGATTGCCTACACGTTGCGGCTGATAGCCGCCGCGATAGATAGATGCTCAAATAAAAGCCGCCCTTCTCTTCCCAATATCGAGCGCAGAGAGAGTGAACCATACACAGGACTGAGAAGGTGGCCCAGAGTTGAGATGGAGGGCTGAGACGTTAATCGGCAAAATATGAATGTATTGTGCACTGGACGCAGGGCAAGTTCATTGCCAATCGTGATAAGGCCGATTCTCTACTATTTGTGACTGGTCAGAGTTATACGCACTTAATTTTCTAAATTAATTTTGGATTTTAAATATTTAATTTCTCAAACTAGGGACTACAATTCGAAAAAAAACAGCTTATCAAGACTGTAGATCTGTTTCTTCTGAACAGACAGCACCAAATTCTAGGTCTCTACGATTAGTATTAACGGAGCCTTAGGGATTCGAGTGTTACGTGTATTTAGCATGGACTAAACAACGTGAAGGTGTTACTTAAGTGATTGGTCAATTCTTACAATTAGAATTCAAATTTTTGATACTTTCAAGAATTTTCAAGGGTATATTCCTAGTATAGGGGCCCCTCACCGATTCCGATGAGTGATACGTCGTTAGAAAGCCCTTGGCGAGTAGATTAACGCTGTTTACTTTGATTTTGAGGGAAAGACCCTTAAGGGTCCTTATCGAAGGGTCAAACAGGGGACAATTCAATTTGTTGCGAAGGCCAACGGCACTTCAGTTGGGGTGGTTACCCATGGTTGAGCACATGAATGTAAACAACAATATGCAAAGCAGACGAACAACGTACTGGATTAAGCCTAGCCATAGTAATGCCCACACCACGGGATAAAGCCCTCTGTACTAACCCGTGGCAGACGTGGATGTTATCTAGACTTTTGGAGCACCCAACAGGGACCCGACTTGTTTGGGGGCGGCGAAGCCGGGGGGCTTGACTTGAATCCAGCTAGCGCTAAGGAAAAGTTCAAATCTCCCGGTCTCTCTGTTCTACACGTCCTTACGGACGTGAAGATCAGAGATGGAACAGTACTTGTCACATTCTGCCAACCTACCTAACCCTGCGGGAACTACCCTAACAGACGGCCGTTTAAACCTAACCTAACCATACAATATGATAAGTGGGATTCTAATGTGACCTGAGCGCTAGCTGGATTCAAGTCAAGCAGCCGGGGGTGCGGCTAGCGGAGCGTCAGTAATAATCCGTTGTTTCGATGGCCGTTAGGATGTCTTAACCACGGAAGACTTCGAGATGTACTAAATCCTGGATGTGAGCCCGGCCGTGGCGAGCTATCCATCTTCGCATATTCGTTATTGTTGTTTGCTTCGCATATTATTGTTTACATTCAAGTGCTCAACCATGGGTAACAACCCCAAGTGAAGTGCCGTTGGCCTTAGCAACAAATTGAATTTTTCCCTGTTTGGCCCTTCGGTAAGGACCCTTAAGGGCCTTTCCCCAAAAAAAAAAAAGTATACAGCTTGAATCTACTCGCCAAGGGCTTTCTAACGACATATCACTCATTAAAATCGGCGAGGGGCCCCTATACTAGGATAGTTACTTTTCAAGAAGTACACGTATACAGTAAACAACTACAGGCGACAACGCGACGGGGCTACTGTTCAGAATTAGTAGTCACAGCCACAAACTCAGCAGGTCATTCTAAATATTCTTTAGCATAGTTCCGTTCAGCTGACTAGGGAAAAGCAAGTAATAAGTTGACCAAACCGTTGATAATTATATCTTTTGCTATCGTTGGGAAAGTTTCTTCTGTTATCTTGAACGTGTCACCCACTCTGACCACCAGTGGTTTACACGATGTCAGAAATAGACGCTCTTCCAAGTTCGTGCTCAGTCCGATGTTGCCCTTTCTGGCCGAATATAAGAGAGATCTAGAAAACTCCGCTGAGGCGTTCCTGAGCCTTGATGCATATTCCACTACGACTTTCAAAGTGTAAAAAGCTAATCCGCCAATTACAAGCTGGAAGCTAGTAATGAATTGTTGATCGAATGTGGCTGTGCCTATAAACCTAATTCCGCCGTATATGCTGAACAAGATAACGAGCTCAGTAATCGTCATCCAAACCGGGAAAAAATGTTTATATTCCTCCATTTTCCAGGCGTGAAAACACTGACATGTGCGATAATTTACCCGAATGTATTTCTTAATTCTACTTGCTCGCGAATTTTCCAACCTGAAATATGAAACGGACATTTTAATACCACTTCCAGTAGTGAACTTATGTTCAAAGTATTACCATAATCTCCTCAGATGCTCAACTGAAGATGCTTGAGAAGTAGTATATACCACCATAAATGCAACGACGGAGAAAATTCCCGTGTAATCGGATACTATTAATATTGCAAAATGTGTCAACACCCAGATTGTTGTAAATATTCTTGGAAATTGAATGGGTGATAGTGGTAAGCTTTGAAGTGCCGCAATGACGTCTTGGTAAACGCCAATTGATCCAATGTAAAATGGATAGATTCCGAATGTCATGAAGGCGGGAGCATATATTATCATACTTATGGAAATAATTTTACCAAGTACTTCTAAATTGTCTGGATCCTTTCTGTTGCGCCCACTGAGGTGTACTAGCAATAAATATTTATAATCACATTGAATATATTAAATAAAATGTATAACCTGTCACCATTTTTGTAGTGCTTACGCAATTTTTGGTCCAGTTCCAGAAAAGCATTGAATAGAGCCGACAAGCTTTCAAAATGGAGAAAAGAAATGAGTTGTGCAGAAAGAGACAAGCACGTACAAATGAGCGAAAATAAGCCGAAGCTCACATCCAATCGGAGATGCTTTCCAAAAATCAAGAAATACAAAAGATAGATAGAATGCAAAGATTGATGGAAAATCCAGAACAACGGGCCGATTGTGGTTATGTCGATGGATAATGACGACTTGAAGTAAGGTAATTTCAACACCCATTTTTCAAAGATTGGTTCAATCCGGTTTCTGGATGAATTCCAAACTCCTGGAAATACTTTAATGTATGCTCCAAATTTAATTAGCTTTTCAAGCATTTGAAGGGTCTTTGTGGAAACCATTATAATTGAATTTAAAGATTTTTACGTAGGCTGTTTCGGTTACGCGAATATGGAACAGAGCTTGTTGATAGGTAATATTCGTTGTGAACAGCCCAAGAAATTTATTTATCTATTTTAGAAGTCAAAATTTGAGTGGTTACTTGAAAGAGCAACTCTGAATTTAATTTGTTTCGATCATGAGCTGCCGCCGGTTCTTGAACAGTCTCGAGTGCCGATACGGATACATTCCGTTTATATACTTTCGATACCACGAGCGTACATAAATAATTTTTTGACTAGTAAACAGGCAACGCGAAGCTTTTAAATTTAAATATTAATTTATCCATTATACAATAGAATGTGTAGATTAATTTCAAGATAGACACCAGGCTTTAGTACTTACATAAGTGTTGGGAAAGGGATCTGGAATTTCCTCGCATTTATTGTACGTATATCCGGAGTAATTTAGATTATATTTTTAGAAATTTGCTGATTTTTATTGGTACACTGTGTTTATCTCATGGTACTTAAATCCATATTTATACAAGCCGTTCTAACAAAAAAAAAACCAATATTTTTTCCATATTCATGATCCTACGAGTTTTAAGGACCTGGTAGAGAAAAAGGAAGTATTTATCCTCTCGTATACTTAAAATATTCAGTATTTTTGGTCTTGGATTCTAACCGGTGATTAACAGTCTCTCAAATTAAAGCATTCCGTATTTCACAATCTTTTCCTGCTTGGCATATACCATCACCGGTAAAGCCTAAACTCAACAGTAAGGTATAAAGAGAAATAAGTTATCTTAATTATTGACTAGAACTATAACTATGACTATTGAAATATAGCGGTCTTATCCTTTACCTTGTTATCAGTCATGACTGCCTTGTCCGTTAATTCCTGGCTGGCTGTGGTGAGATAATTCAGTCTGGTTAACACAACCCGGCTAGAGTCCATATACACATTGGCTAATTAGCGATAGATATATTCCTATTATAGCTGCCCCTCCCCGACTTTCACATCTAGTTCGGATTAATATGAAAATGAACGCTTTATGAGTCCATTAAACGCACCGTGCAATGAAATTCAAGGCATCCATGTTTTGGTCCAAATCAAGAAATACATTCCGATGACGCATCCAGCGGCAGAAACCTGTTGGCCGATTTCGTCTTGCTAAGACAAACGGACCCATTGTTGTACTGATAGTAAGGGTAAGGGATATGAAAAAGACTCAACCACTACATACAGCTTATTCGTTTTCCACAGTTTATGGGCTCATGTACGATAGCGTGTTTTCAAATGCAAACCTACTGGAATGAATGACTCATAATCATAACATGGATGAATGTTTAATACTATATTTACTGACTTTCAAGGACTCGACTTGCATTTTCAGGTCAAGAATCCCAATAAGTTTTTTTTGTGAAAACCCTGGCTGGGTGCTAAGTCTGGTTCCTGAGTGAGGAATAGTAGTGTAAAAGAATTTCAGACTAAATATTTATTGGCATTTTCCAGGACCAGTCCTTAATTTCAACTTACCACTGAAATTCACGTATAAAGCCTCGGGTTTCTGGTCAGACTAGTTTTTGCGTTGAAGCTGCTTGCTTGTACTCTACCTACTTACCTCGGCTTGAACCCTCATTTTATTTAAGTTACCCTACCAGGTAAGTGAAATGTACTTGAAAATGTAATATAATGATGGACAATGTCTGTATTATTTATTTATTGGGGCGATATGTATTACGATGAGATGAAGTATTCATTTGGTTGTCATTCTGAATGTTAACTACTTTTACTTCGAACGTTTTAGCTCGGCCTTTCTGGCCAAACTAAAAATTACAAAATATTCCAGATAAGTGTTTTTGTATTATAAATCACGGTTAAATTTTATTTGCTTTTGAAAGTTATGAATACTGTAAAAGCTTCCAATATTTACCATAAACAGGGTTTATAGACTCAAGTGTTGTAAATCCTACACTTCCTTTGTGATTTTTCCCTATAAGCTTTATAACTTGCCACGTAACGATGTTATAATTGCAAATAATAACAAAACGTTTAGAGAATATTCTAGTATTTACTTGAATCATTTGATTTCGTAATTGGCTGCTGGATCTCATGGTCCGTGATTGCTATACTGCCATGGAGTATTATCACGATTTAATTTATAATCATGTCAGTAAACGCGACACCTCAGAATAGGAATAGTGCTTCCTTATGCGGAGTCACATGTCACTTCTGTTCACAAATTCAATCGCAAAGAATTAGATTAATTCTCGTCAGGTTAGGTTAGGTGTAAACATTGGTGGACGAGATTATGCCATTCTGCAGGTTAGTTTAGCTCTTCGAAATGCTTGTAGGGCCCGCAGGAACCGCAGGGCATTTCGGAAGAGCTAACAGAACTTGTAGAATTATATCTTCCGACGATACGTCGACTGTGTGGATAAGAAAATATGCCCAGTGGTTCTCCATAAGGAACACTAAGCCAAGCCTGAATTAGACACTGGTTTGAAAATATGCCGCTGAGCTACGTCTATTCAGTTAGTATCCATTCATTTATTACTATTTAAAGCATAAATATATTTTACTTTCTATTTTTTCACAGTTTGTAAAACGGTTTACAACGGCAACAAAGAAAAGGTTTGGACAAATTAACCGAATATAACAAGTTGGAAATATATATGGAAATATTATTTTGTACCTTTAGAGGAGTTTTTTTTAAATTAGAACAAATCTTTTGTTGGATTCAAATGTCAACATATAAGTGTACTTATTCACGGAATGCAATTATGTGTTTTTTCATCTGACTTAGTTCTTATAATTACATTGCTCTCTTGCTTGATTAGGTTTAATTCTGAGTTTAACGTAATCATATCATCGATATTGCCACTGTAGCTCAAGTACACAATATTGTGTTATGATATATGGATGCTCGTTGATTCAGAACGGTGGTCAACTTTCCGATAGATTTTACACGGATTTTTTGACACAATATCTGAAAAGGTCCAAGTTGAATTAATTGTATTAGAAATCCTGTTGAGTAACCCGCCTAAAATTGATAAGACATAAGCTGTATGAATAGTAACCACTCAAGACAACTACTACTGCCAGCTAATCAATAAACGTATTTAGGTACACAGGTATAAATATGAAGCAAACGATTTTTTATTGACTGACATATATAGTTAAATATTTGCTAACCAAAGTTGCCCACAATATTATAGTAGTTGTAATTTGTAAGTTGTGATACTCTAAGCTATGTATTCAACTTGTCGGTCTAAATGATATAAACGTAAAACTACATTGATCATAATAGCCATTAGTGTTGCATAATTATGAGTAGCTTCTGTAGTATAGAAAACTCCCACGAATCTATAACTTCTAAACGTTAATCAAAAAATATGTACAGTGAAATTTTACGTACAAACACTTTAGTGGACATAAATATGAGTAGGAATACCTATACAGAAATATTTCTATAAATGATTTTACAGACTCAAATAATGAACTTGATGTTCCACCTCTATCGCAGGAGTTCTAAAGGGTCACTATCACCGTGTGCCTTCAAATGTTCAATGTCCAATAATTTGTAAAATAAATCTAAAAATTCGATCGAAATTACCAATAATCTAAATATTCGTAATTTACAAGTACAAACACCCAGACGTTTAGTTAATGAACGAAACAATTGTATTACATAGGAATCATCTTTAAGCTTCTCTAAACAAATCTTCTTTTTGTTAGTTTACGGTTTTTATTGTTAGCATCTTCTCAAAACCGTAACCCTACCCAGCTCTTCTATGTTAATGCAGCGCTGTGCATTTGTGCTGTAGTAATTACAAATTCAGGTGCACACGCTGGATTGACTTATAAAACCCATCAAAACTAGCGTCTATCGAAGTCCACCTTGTTTTGAAATTCAACTCAGGTTTCATTTTAAATTACGCTATGCTTCTCATACGCCATTTGACTAAAATTTCATGATTTTAATTTGACTAATTTTAACCATAAACTAAGACATTGTCTATACATCTGATCCGTCTATTTTTCGTCGATAATTCGAGAACCACCCTTGAATCCGTCAATAGGTATTTTAATATTACACGTTTTTTATACAGAAATCTTTGGTATTTTCTTTTCCCTATTATCAGCGTTCCATTTTCGCTAATAAAGAAATCCGCGAGCTTACAGATAATTTTTTTGTTTTTGTTTTCGTGATTTTTATATAAACACTAGTATACTGTAACCTGTAATCTAATACGATATATGCTTCGAGACTAAACAAATAAAAGGTAAGTGTATTACAATATTCCCAAACCTCCGAGTTTGGTGTCAATCTTTGTAATAACACAAGTTTTTGAATTTTTGATTTCCTGGACCTTAAAACGTATAAATCTACACGACCCATCAATCATTGAAATAACACACTTCACAGAGAAAGCGAAGTGGCGAAATGGTCGTACTGTATACTGGAAGTTATTTACTAATTCTAACACCATTAAATAATCATTGCACATAGGCACGAGTACTAATTAATATAGCGTAGGTATATAGAAACATCGAGGAATACGAGAGAAATGAGAGTTTAGTGTGACCTCTGACCTATGGTTGACCTAAGGCCTATAGCCTGACCTATAGTAAATTTCAAATTAAAGAAGATTGATATTCGATACTGACAGGAATGAAAAAAATAAGAAATAATGCACCCAGAGAAAGTCAAGAGCCAATCAGTGTGATTATAGTTCACCAGATGGCACCCTCAACCTTAAAGAAAGTTTTGAACTCAAAAGAGGGAATATGGTATACGTTACGTACGTGGCTACACTACAAATACGTACAAGGAAGTGTTTCAATATGGTCTATAGGTCAGTTTGAATTTTTGTATGTGAAAGAAAGACTATGAAGTTTTGTCTTGTTTTCATCAGACTATTTCTGGTTTTACTAGTTCTGTTGCACCAGAAGTTGTTCCAATTCATCTGCAGAGCGAAGGAGAAATGCAGCCGACTCTCTGTATCCCGTAATAAGTGTACGAACAGTTGTCATTTCCGTAGAATTCAATTTATGGGCCAGAAGAGGCTTGGAACCCTTCATGCTCAGGTCAGTTGGTCCAATTTCACCGCCTGTAAAAAATAACAAAATGTTATATCATGTCAATTTTATCTCAGACTGTGAAAGCTGACTTTCACCGTGCTATTGCTCTAAAGATTCTTGTCGGTATTCTGGGGTTACCGTTAGTCACGATGGGGAGGAGCGGTGAGACGTTGTTATGGGAAGAACTGTAGTTTCGACCGCTGCCATTAAGCCCATTGAATGTATCCAACCCCGTGAGTCCTAGTCCCACCGACGGCGTCGTAGTTGCGGCGGAAGTTGTAGGCGGGAAGAGGCTTGACATGGGTATGGGTCGAGTGAATGCTTGACAGAAATTGGGTCGATACATGGACATGTTCGTGACGCCATTCCCATTCAATGTCCGGCTGTGAGTGTTACAAGGGAAAATATCAAATATCTTATCCACACTTCCTGACTTGAATAACAACATTATTTCATGAAGTTTTTCTCTCTAATTGCCCACCCAAGATGAGAGTCTATTCATTTTAGTGACCCAGATTCCCAGTCTTACCTGTAGTCAAGGAGATGGCTTCTCTCTGGCGTTGGCTTGGCCACGCCGCCAGTTCCCACGACCGGGGCTTGATTATCGAGGGTTGTTGGAGAGCGTCCGCCGCCGCTCAATAAATGCGCACTTCCGCTGCTTATCCCAAGGTGGTGATTAGCCAGTCCTTCAGAGGACGAGGTTGTGGTGGCTACGGCTGAGAGGGATCCAGTGCCGATCAGAGCGGAAGCTGACGACGTAATAATAGCTGCCACTGGAGCTGTTACGACTCCTGAAGTACTGGTCGACTTGCTCCCTTTTTCCGGGCTGGAGGTGGAAGAGGAGCTGGAGCTCGTGCCAAGCTCGGAATTCTCCTTATGTCCATTCCCAACTGCTTCGGTTGATGAGCGACCTCCGTTCTGCGATAAGAGGAAGTTAGCGTTAAGTAACTGATTGTCACTTAGAAAGTATTACCTAGTCAAAAAAATCTATATTTTGGATACTTACAGCTGAAGCAGGTAATGGTTGACCAATTGGCTCAAGTCCCATTCGCATCCGCTTAGCATTCTGACTCTCATTCTCACAAGCTTGGGCCAGAATCTGTTCTGCCTGAACCGAGGTCAGGTGTGCTGGTGTGGGCCGTGACTGTAAAATTGTCAAGAAAATGATTTATTTAGTAAATTAAAATTATGCGCACCCAATGCCGTATTCATGAAATGAACACGTGCTATATCAACCCATTCATTCTATACCAGGTAATGTAAAGATGTCTATAATATCTGTAGTGTTTATTTACAGCTCGAGTGAGAGTAGTTGTGCATTAGACGGTTCAAACTGAAAATAAACATTTTAAGGGTTAAGGCTGTTTTACCAAGCTAAAATTTCCGTAAAATTGAGTAATTATAAATGATTTACTGATTTGGCTAACGCCCATTCAAAGTATGCTCTTGTTTGTGATACATCGTTAGAAAGCTGAGTACATGATAAATCCATTTCGTTGATTTAATACACTAGAAGATATTGTATTCGTGTAAAATTTAAAGTT
>JAQFYT010003694.1:0-10272 GCA_034694925.1 Ceratophysella denticulata | reverse complement strand
CGGCTCACAGGGACACAGGCTCACAGGGACACAGGCTCACAGGCACATCCGACATCCTACGAAAATATATATAAGATCTTCTATGGAAGCGTCTGCCGGCTCCGACCCACTCTGGTCAATTCCGTCTCGGACACTTTAGTATTACGGACTTAAGTGTGTTCTGCCAAACAGTTTCCAAGTTTTAACTAATTAAACATATTTCAGTTTACGTGTGTAAAATCGTGCTTAAACTGGACAAACCTTACCTATGCTATTTTAGAGCATAACCTAGCAAAGTTACCGAAATCGCCCAATTCAAATGCAAAACCGAAGACAACCCGAAATAAGATATTAAAATTAACATGGCAATTAGACTGAGGGAATTTTTTCGTAATCTAACCTTAGTTATCTAGGCAAGATGTACCCATTTTATCTGGGCTAGGTTATAGTTTGTCTGCTGAAGTCAAGAAAAATTAACAAAATTTGTTCAGTAAAATATAATAACCGTCGTTCTAACCTAACTTACAAAGCCTGACGAAAATACGCTCATGTATAACTAAATTAGGTTATGTTCGGTTACGCTGGATTTTCGTGTATTCCGCTTTTCAAAAATATAGGTACATTTCGAAAATTGGCTGTTTTCGAACTCTGATCCTAGCATATATACAAATATCCGAGACCAAATAGACGAAGAACCCTTTTCCAAACCCCAGTCCCTTCTATCATCTCCCGAGTGTGCGGATGGGAAACTGGGAAAGAGAGGCAGGAAAATCAAATGAACTAGGAAATATGAAGAGGTCAGCAGTTTGAGCCGTAAATCGGTCTTTTCACATTTTCATTCGTGTTGAGTGAATGCAGGGCAATTTTAGGAAAAGCGTAATTTCTTGTTGGAACCTCTGCGTACTCTATAGGTATATCTCACAGCATAGTTGTATGTTCAGACAGTTCCGAGGAACTCAACTCCGCATTGAATTCCGAACCATTGGTGAAACTTGTACGCATTTATTTATCCCTGACGCCAGGATGAAAGTTTGAAATGCCCTCAAACCAACCAACAAGTTCCATTCAGGATAACTACACCCATTGTAATTCCTCGGCAAAGTTAAACTTACGTAGGTAAGGTTTAATCCAGATATACGTCTTTTAGATTGAGCTACGCCTTACGCATACGCAACATATCGACCAGAACGTAGGTATACATGATAAGAACGAGATATTAAGGCAATTCTCGTGCTTTGAATTTTGGCGGTATCTTGTAGCTACTTACCTGTGTTATTCATGTAAATGCTAGGATCTGACTCAAAGCCCGAAAACAGCAAATGCCCGAAATGTATATCTTTGAAAGGCAGAATGCTCGAAAACTTAACCCAACCTAACATAACATCCCCGAATTTAATCATCGTTTATTTATTACCGTATATTGTTCGGTTCAGTTGGGCTAGGAAAATGATTTATTATATTTGATTCAATAAGTTTTGCCAATTTTTCATGGCTTCAGCAGTGTAATAATTAATAAACTCACCTAGGTACCTATAACCTTTGGTTGAATGAGTGTATCCAGATTGGATTACTAAGGTTAGTTCATGGAAGAAACAATTTGAACCTCAGTCTAATTGCGACATTAATTTTCAGGGATTAATGTAAATATATTATTTCGTGCTGTGGTCGTTTTTTTCATTTCGGCCAATGAACGATTTCCAGCAACTGGGATACCTTATGGCATCTCAAGGATAGTGATAGAGAATAGGCGAATTTGTCAATGACGTGGAATAATAAACACTACGGATGCACAAACCGTTGATTAAAGTTCTATAATTTTAAAATAACTTGGAGCTAACCATAGAGTCAACCAAAATAGTTAGGTTTGCTAGGTTTGCTACTAAATTTCTTCTTTGAAGATTGCAAACATCAACCGAAAAAAAATACCAGTCGGACTGAGTCGGACGCGGAATGATAACCATTTATTCGTACAATTTTGAGAAATGGTAGGGATTTGAGGGCATGAGTGGAAAAGTATGAGGAATCCCATCATTCTACTTTCATCAGTGGCGGATGTCGGATGAGGATGCAGAAGAGAAAAAAATCCAATTCAGAATCCTATTCAGAATCTTCGCTCAAGGTGGATTTAGGAGAATCCTGATGGATATTTGGGAAGTGTAAAATGGATTTAAATCAAAAACTCAATTCCGCGTATAAATATATTTATCTACTATCTACTGATGTGCTACTTTCATAATTCAAATTGTATGATTCACTTCGTTGGATTTATGTACTTCCAAACTTCCAACCTACCCACTGTTCATAGGCGTATAACATGATATATGCCTCAAAGCCATAATTCCGATCAAATGCGTGTACTCCACACTGTGTACTTTATAAACCAACAAAATTCGAAATTGCATTAATAAGCGGAAGGCGGGGGAAGTGTCAAGTAGTTCCAGATCAAATCAAAATTCTATGGCCTGTGGCAATCCCTGCGATACGCGCTATAAATTATGACATGATACTTTGGGTGCGTGTGTACATAACAGGACGATACGTGGTTTATGCGTAAGGTGCGAGCTCGGACAAGTCGACGTACGGAATTCCGACATTTTAAGGTAATACACGGACCTGGGCCTAGGAAATATGGTGCGCTAAATTGAAATGTCCCAATGAATGAACAAACTGTTATAGACAGTTTAGAGAATAGTTCCATGGGCGAAAGCCTGTAAATCATTTCAATTCAAATTGAAATGTCCGAATCTCCGAGACACTCTTGGTGTAGAATTGCATCCGGAATAAAATTCCACTTGAGAAGGTCGTGAGTCGTAGAAATGGGGATAGATACCAATTCCGTGAGCGGTTTCTCTGGTTTGTCGACGGAGAAAACCGCAGTTTTGAACTTCGCCTCTAACATCCTGTAAATTGGGCATTTCTTCGGGTATTTGACTGAAGAAGATGAACCGAGTACGGGTATAGTTTGGAAACTTTCGAATTCCAAGCCTGTCTCCATGCATATGAGTGGGGTTTGAGGGTTTGGAGACTTGGGAGGGCGAATGAAGGGTTATTCCTGCGATGTAATAAGACAGGCAGTTGAGCGAGTGTATAGTAGATTTCATATTGGACTACCGACTAGTGTATCTATATCTACGTAGAGTCCAGATAGTCGACATGAGCCATTTTTCCAATTGCATCTTGGCTGGCTGATCTTCTGTGGGTTTATTCGGGCTGAATTTAGATTTTGATTCCGGGTTTTGAGCCCCATGTCCTCCTCGTTTAGAAACCCCAACACATCATCATCTCAGACCCGGAACACTATCAATACTCAATCATTTGCTTAGGGCTGCTACTTCTGCAAATCTCATCAGGTCAAATACCCGGTAGTCTGTTACAGTTCCGTCGGAATGTTAAGCAAATAACTTAGTTCATTATTGAAACATATGAAAGTATTCGGGATATGTACCAGGCAGACAAATTTGTTGCATTGTTAGTTTAACCACATATCTGTACATGTGACAAACCAATTGAACTATTATGTTCGTTCATCGTACCTTAAGCTACATGTTTTTGTTCAAATTCTCAATAAGAATATCTCGATCTTCAGGCTGCATTACCTTATACCTATATTGTGATTTTGTATATTTCAACCCACGACCCACCTGACAATGCCAACACAATGGAGAACACCAGACCAGATCAGATACCTCACGATATTCCGATATGATATGATACCCAGTACAAAGAGAAAATCAGGGATGACGAAAGGAAATTAAACTTTGATTTTTTTCGTCTTGTGTCAAAGTTTCAAATTGAGCAAGATTTCTGTTAACTCACCCTTCATTTAAGGTATTGAAGCTATTGTGTTTCACAAAAGAAAACGGCATTTCTTCCAGCTCATCAACCCTGCGACCGGAGCAGGGCTGACGGGGATGAGGTTGCAGATATTCAAAACCCACAATTATGTTTCCATAATTACAGTACACAGGAACCCGCAAGGGAAGTCTGAAATCGAATCAGAGGCATAGGTAATTGTACAATTCCTTTGTTGTATTCGCTAATTCGAAAATATGCTGGTACCTGTTGAATATGCGATCCATAGCCCTTAGATCCCATCCCATACAACAAACAAACATGCAACGTTATTTCTGGCCATGGTTAAGCTAGGGTATTTTAGATAGTGTGTTAGAATCTGAACATTTTAATTATTATGCAATTACTTTAATGAAAACATTGGAGTTATTATTGAATGTTAATCAACTTTTTTTTGTCGATATTGAAAGCGCAGATTAATGATACAATTATAGAAAAATCCCTCATCGGGGCATATCTCTACGAGCTTCCATAGATATTGAAGTAATTTGAAGTTGAGTTAATTGAATTCGTAAATTAACGCACCTATAAAAATCCGTGACGTAACCCGAACTAACTCAAAATTATGCACAGAAATTTACTTTAACAAATGAACCAGTCAGTCTACCAGGCAACTGAATGAGCCATCAATGAGTCTTTTATGAGAATTAAAGCAAAAATCAAACTGGTAGCAAGCAACTACAGATATTGAGCCGAATTTTCCAAGGCGTTTGCAAATACATTTCAGCAAACATGGTATACATAAAATAGGTAAGCCTGTGTATTCACAGCTATGCTGTATGTCATCAGAACCAATAAGGGGTTGAGTTTTCGGTACTGACATTACTGTATTTCGCGGATGCCTATGTTTTTCTGCTTTGAAGTTGGTATACATAGATGCGCCCCTGGTTTCGTACACTTTATTAGAACCAAGTACCAAAATCTTCCGTCATTGGACATTTGACTGATGAGGAGGGTGTTTAGGTGTATTTATCTAGAGCTTTCACTCCTCGACACCCTCTACGCTAAATGATGAGGGCTTTAAGTCAGAGGGGGTTTCAGCCCTTCGAAAAAACAACATACAAGCTCTAAGACCTAAGACGGTGAGATTTTCCTTTGTACTTTCGCCCCTTCTCAAAAGGAGAAGATGCTTTGACAAAACAGCAGCCAGTCTGAGTGTACGTCTTGGTTCTTCATTGCTCTAATGCTCATGCAGTTTCTATATCTCTTGCTGAAGAGAGATTTGATGAAATTCTTGGCAAGATTAACTTTTTTGTATATGTGCTTAGTATTTGTGTGTGTTGATCTCGAGTTCTGGTTCTTTTGAGTACGTCTAATTCTATCCCAAGCCGTATTTGACAACCAGTTCCTTGTTATGATTCGTATCGTATAATCTGACAATGTCTATTTAAACTTTAGCGACCGTTCAGTAATTCGAGAATCAGAAGTACTAATAAGCCTCGATTTAATTCAAATCTCCCACCCCATGCATGTTTATTTCGAAGACAAGCACCTTAAATTAGACCAACTTAAGGCTTTTCTCCACTTTTGAATTTTGGCGGTATCTAGTAATATTTCTATAAGGTAAAAATTAATTAAAAGAGATCAGTTTACACTAATCTGTTAATTTCGCCCGCAAAACTGAATTTCGAAATTGGCTCATTTAAGAACCGAATATTTATTAATTGAAGCGTACAAATAGGTGGACTTCTATCAATCCACAATGTTACATATTGTAGTCTTCCAAAGACATATCATGTTGCGTCTACTTTGAGCTACTTTACTATTGCTCCAGTATCCCGAAATGTCCTGACAGATTGTAAAATCGCGTACCGTGCGTTCACCAAAGAATATTTTATCCACAAGTTAACACTATGATGATGATGACAGATTCCCCATAAATTAAAACACTAACATTAGCTTTGAAATAATTAAATCGGATTTAATAAGTGTTTAATCAATATGCCGTGCAAATTAATTATTGGAAGTAATAAAATGATATACGTTTTCAGACTTGGCAGATTTTCTGGATCTCTTTAACTTTAAAATCACAAAATTTAACCTGGAAAAAAGGTATCTCTATAATGCCGAGACATCATTATCACAAGCCACTCCATTATTGCATTGCTGAAGCATAATTCATAGCATCATGCTTGAAGTACCTTCAACATATTACAAATGAAATACCGGAGTATGTGATAGAGATGGAAGACGGTCGCTTTGAAAAGAATGCTCACATCTTTATGGACTGGTCCATCCATTGTCCACATCGATCAGAGTCCGTTTGCGTAGCCATGCATAATAGTTATTATCGTAGCAACAAATCTATTCTAACTCACCATTTTCAAAAAAAAATCCTGTACACAATAGACCGTATGGATATAGAACGTCCAAACATATTGAAGGATGGCTGGTGAAAGACAGGTACATAGAGATAGGTTACGGTATGTATCTATCTATGCCTATACCGCGTAACCCTAACGCGACGATTTACTATACAACAATTTGACCAAATCCATTCAAATCAGTGTTATTTAAGCGATAAGCTATATACCTATATACCTATCGCAAATTCCTAATTTGCGCAAAAGGTATCTCGCATTTTTTTTCGACAACCTGGTATGATGAATAACACCGACAAATGTCTCGTACGCTGGATGTGTCGGAAATTCATACGATGAGTTGTCGTGGAACGTAATATTCCATAGCTATACCGAAATATCTTCTAGCTCATCCATCTCCGCTTTCCAGTTTTCTTCTTTTGTGTATATACCGCAGGTATCTTTTCCAGAATATTGCCCTCCGACACTGGGTTGTATTGAAATGCATTGGTAGTATAACAATATGACATTATCGAGCATTCGAAAATGTTTCAACTAATTAATTAAAAAATCTACACTTTCGGCAATATATTGTGTAATGTAATATTTAAATCATAAGAAATCAAGGCACCAGTTCCTACAAGTTCCTGGTAGTTCATATTAATGCCTAATTTTATGCCTTATACTTTAGAATGATAAATGTGCCGGTGTGCACAGAGCCGTCATGAGAGGAAACACTTGTTCCCCAGTCCTCCAAACACCTATCTATCATCTCCCATTGTCCCAAAGTCTGAGTCCTACCCTATTGTTACAATAGACTGGGCATCTTCCAGACTCTCTTTCGTAATATTTCTATTCACTTCACAGATAAGTGGGTATACTGTAGGTAGGTACGGGACGGATTCAAAAATTCAAACTTCAAACCCTATCTCGGGTTGACCATGTATGATCATGATCATCGTTTGTATATTTCAATGTCGTTTCCTGGAGTCTCTGTCCCCCTTCCGAAATAGGCTTGGCTTTCTTTTGGTTATAGGACTTTTCCACGCGGTCAAACAGGTAAAGCGGTCATTTCGACTTATTTCGACTCACATGACTTCATTGCTTATATAAACGATAGAGTGATTTCAATAGACCATATTTCGCTCATTAGCTAACATTACGAAATACCGTCCAAAATTCAAAACCGAAACAAACCACCTTAATATTGGTTTTTACACCGAGGTCGAAATGCCCTGGAACATTATATTTATTTCAGCTGTGACTTGTCCCTTACACAACACACTCAAAATTCATGATATTTCCCAACGCAACACGTTTTATTGTGAGCATAATCTCGTGTCCAACGTTATGTACCTACATACCTATACAATAGTAAAACTTGGTGCATTTGTTCCTGTTATGCGTTTATGTTGCGCGTGGATCTCGGAACCCCTTACCTGAACGAAGCCTTGCATCCATGAATAATGGATTGGGGTACAGGGGAACGAAACTCCCATTTACAATAATGTAACTGCTCTCGAAGCCAAAACCCAAGTGAGTCGACGAATACTTAATCAGTTTCTTAAAAAAGAGGACATATTTCGTAAGTCTTCAGTAGTCGTCAGTCAAAACTGAGAAAGCGGTGATTCGGACCTGAGATAAGATATGAGAGATTTATTTTGGAAGAATATATAAATGTCGGCCACTTGCAGGTTGCATAATGTATAAGTATACTGTATTGTAAATTGTATTGTGACCGTGTGAATTAATTAATTTTGGGTTTAATATTGATGCGCTGGAGTACATGGGCTATGGGTGACGGTAATTAAGCCTTAATTCGCAGGTAGTGATCGTAGATGGCACAATCCAAGTAGCTTTCTGACACGACTCTGGTCATGAAAGTATTGTCGCCGGGGGCAGTGTACGGATTGACCGTAACGAGCTTCCGGTCCGCCTTATTCAAAAACTGAAGGCCTTCGTTGATGTCCGTGGTCACTAAGTAGTTTTCCGATGAATTGAAACGAACTTGAAACGTGGACCAGTTGTAGTAGCAGAGGTCCGAGGGTCGCGGCATGAGTTTCTTCTTCCCGCTGAAGTACAGGAGCCATTGCTTGTCGTCCGTTTTCAGGCGAAGTCTGGCAAACGCAAAAATAACGATTTCTGATTTAAGGAATTCTGAATTCATACTCGAAATTATACCATATTCCAAATGTTAACGCTAATATACAGTATGCTCCGAAATCGATAAAAGTCTGCATTTTTACCTGAAATCAATCCACCCAGAAACTTCCTGATTCTTAGCATTGATGGTCCGAATGTAAATCAAGCAAGACAGATTTCCAGTACGATTCTGAACTTCTCGCTCTGCCAGAGATTGCATGAGGGGACACGTGATTTGTTCTTCAGGGACATCCAGAGCAAGATGCACATCATCCCTACGCTTTTCATAGCGCTCACTTTCCAGGTCCAACATCATTTTAGCGAATTGCTCTCGATTCAAGAGTTCAGGAACCCTGTGAAACGAATTAAATCATCGTCACCAGAGACCTCAGATTGCCTATACCAACCCAGGAAAACGTGTATATGTTGAATGTTAATAATTTTTTACCGGAAACCCAAGGTGGTAATGGTCCTCGCAATTTCATCACTCTCAAAGTAGTACAAATCCTTCCAAGTGACATAGTGATCCAAGTAATCCTCATAAGTTTGGATGTAATTGTAATCCGGGGAGTCTCGGAAATTCGTGTCATCTTCCTTCCCTCCCGCTCCAGCCCCATCTTCCTCTTCTAACCAGGGATACTTGGCTTCGTCCCTGTTTTCAAAATTCAGAATTCTATAGATAAGGCCACCATGAGCGTCGTTCAACACGAAATCGAATCGTTAATTTGAGTGTTTATTCAAATAAGCCAGACGTAAAAGGTGCAAAGAATCCATAATATTTATAGATATTATACGGAGGAGTCGATAACCGACTCCACCAGTAAACCTGGATTACACATTTTTTGAATGGAATTAAGTATACCCCCATCCCAAAAACAATATTTAAGTACAATATCGGGGACAATGCACACCATAGCGGAAATACAGGGATCAGATCGATTTGGCTCAAATTTTGCACAAATGTACCCTAGACCATTCTAAAGAGATTGAGATTTGGGCGGAACACATTCTATGCATAGTTTGTCCGTTACAAGCCGCCATCTTTAACATGGGGTAATTGTTAGGATGAGATGGATTTGGCTGAAAATTTGCAGGCTTGTTCCTCAAACAGTCCGTTATAAATTAAAGTGTGTTAATCACTAATATGTTCAGGAATTTATAACGGACAACCTACACGCAGAATCTTCTTGACACCCATTAGAAAGTTGTTCAGGACTGTTTGAGGAACAAGTCTGCAAATTTTCAGCCAAATCTATCTGATCGTGTTCAGGACTGTTTGGGGAACAAGTCTGCAAATTTTCAGCCAAATCCATCTGAACGGACAAACTATGCATAGAATGTGTTCCGCCCGAATCTCAATCTCTTTAGAATGGTCAAAGATACATTTGTGCAAAATTTGAGCCAAATCGATCTGATCCCTATATATTTCCACTATGGTGTGCATTGTCCTTTAAATTGACGACCTTAATTACACAAATTCGGACTTACTGCTCGACTTCCTCCTCATCCTCGTCCTTCTTAGCCGATCCGCCACTTTTCTTGCTACTAGAACTACTGCTCGAACTAGAACTGCTGGAACTATCCGATTTCCTTACACTAAAATCGGACCGAGCCATAAGCGCCGTGAGGCTACTTCCACTTATTACACCGCCAGCACCACCGCTACTTCCGCTTCCACTACTTCCGCTAGATCCTCGGCTACTTCCCAGGGAAGCATTTCGCAGAGAATGGGCCGAAACGGCCTTGCCGCTTTCATCCAGGGATTTCTGTCGTTTTTGCTTATTCATCGTATTACAGATGTGTTAACTTGAGTTTTTTAGTATAGCTAGAGATATTGGTATTTTTAAATTATCGGTTTTAGATTAACGGGATTAACAGAATTACTATGTTCGACGTTGTAAGTATCCTATCCGTAAAATTCGTTTTAGATTTATCGTTGATTACATCCGCCACCCGTTTACATATTTGCATGTTTGTATGCTAGGTTAGCATGGGGATT